>CM035275.1:90922357-90941569 GCA_020226075.1 Hydropotes inermis | reverse complement strand
GCCACACACAGACCCGCACACACAACCACACACAGACCCGCACACACAGCCACACACAGACCTGCACACACAACCACACACAAACCCACACACACAACAAAGCACAGACCCGCACACACACAGCCACACACAGACCTGTAAACACAACCACACACAGACCCGCACATACAACCACACACAGACGCGCACACACACAGCCACACACAGACCTGTAAACACAACCACACGCACAGACTCACACACACAACCGTCGGTTCCCGTTTTGTTCTCCGTCTGGGTGACCAGGAGCTGCTCCCACAGGCCGAGAAGAGGCGTCCAGCTCTCCCTGGGTGCCGACTGCTCCAACAACGGCCTCTCTTAATAATGGCCTCGTGCTCACCCTCTGAAGGGGCCCGCACTGCTTTAACCGAGAGGGTGACGTGACAGGCGCTAGACAGCTGGCCGCGGGCCATCAGCTGCCGTTGGACAGAACAGATCAGGCAGCAGAGCGCAGAACGGGGGAGGGGGCCGTCGGCTTCCAGGCAGTGATCCCACTTCTCCCTGAGCCCACGTGCAAAGGTCCCAGCAACATGAGAGAACAGACTGGGCCGTCAGGTAAACACAATTCTAAACAGAGAGGAAAAAAACTGCTCCAGAGCCAACAGGAACTGGAGGAGCTTGTCAGTATCCCCTGATATCAAGGCTTTATAGTTTGGATGACCACCAATGACCACAGGTGGGCACCCAGACGAAACTCCTGCACCAGCACATCAACTAACTTCACGCGAATGTTCACAGTGACGAAACCCAGATGCCCATCACCGGGGTGGTAGAGTCCCACGAGGGCGTCCCGGAGCGGGACACGAAGACACGCGGGCCACCGGACGGGTGAGTCCGAGCACCATGCAGTGGAGTGCGCTGCGTGTCCACAAGCATGACGCCTCTCACGGGGACTTCAAAAGCAACGACAGTGACACCTTTCAGAAGCATACTGTCTGCCACGAAGCTCTGCACCGGTGCAGCCCCAGGGATCAGAAGGCGGTTACCTCCGAAGGGAGAGGCAGGCAGGGGACTGGGTCAGAGGTCAGATGTCAGCGAAGCCAGAGATGCTATAAGAAACACCCAGCAGGCCCACTCCGAGCCCAGTGGCAGCAGAAAGTCAGGGTCAGGACGCATGCAAGTGTGTGCAGCAAAGAGCAGAGAGGAAGAACACTTGTGGGAGGGCCGCGGGGTGTGTGTGTGTGCGCGTGCGCACGTGCAGGCCTGGGTCAGCAGGCAGGACGGCAGTGCCCTCTGGGCACCTTGGCCACCACGCTCCATGCAGGGCTTGTCAGCTGCCATCAGACCGCAGCCCTGAGCCTGCTCCCTTCTCCACCCCTACCCCGCCTTGGGGCTGGAGCCCAGGCTGACGAAGCCACCCAGACAGGGCCCCTCTGTGTCGGCTGTCCCTGAGTTCAGCCCCCGCCCCCAGCACGAACGGCCTGTGAGCTGCTGTCCACGCTTGGATGAATCCTCTGGGAGGCACGTAAACAGCTCAGCTTCTACTTCTTCCCTTAAATATAAAACAACATACACAAATTAAAAAGACAATTGCATCAGGTCGTGATGGAAACTATTACAGACATGGCTTGAATGAAGGCTTCCTCTCACGTGTGGGCACAATGCCTGTTAACTGTGGACGTTTGCTGAGCAAGACCGACTCCTCCCTGAATTTCAACAATGACGACAGCCATCACTTCTGGTCACTGCGTCTCAGCACAGCGTGAGCAGGCTCACAGGAGCGGGGCTCATCGGTATTCACTGCCTGCTCCGGGACAGCTGTAAATCTGCCCTGCTGACAGTTTAGCCTCACATCTCGGGCTTCCAGACCCTGAGCTGGGCAGACGAAGCGCCTGGAGCCCCAGCCCCGCCCCCAGGACCCAGAGGGGACCAGGCATGCGAGCACGGAGGAGCCGGCAGATAGCAGCTGTGACCCCTGCCTCCCCGAGTTCGATGACTCAGAGGCGGGGAGGACACTCCATCCAGGATGGGGCTGACTGCAGACTGGGCTTGGTCCAGCCAAGCAGAAGGCATTTTACTCAAAAACAGGAAGAGTTCCTTATGGGGGGTGGGGGTGGGAGGAGACGAGAGATGGACCACCACTTGCAAAAATCTGCTTCGACCAAAACCATGCACCAAATGCAAACAGAAACTCAAAATGGGTCATAAATACAAATGTAAGACACAAAGCCACACAATTCCAGCAGGAAACACTGGAGAAAATACTGGTGACTTTGAATCAGGCAAGGTTTTCCGAGGCCCAATACCACACAACCTATTTACTTTTAAGTTGACAAATCAGATTTTTACCTAAGAACTTCACTTCAAAAGATACTCTCCAAAGAAGAAAAAGAAAAAAAAGAAAATACTTTTGCATTATGTATCTGACCAAGGGGCTATGTCTGAAATGTAAAAAGGAGTCTTAAAACTCAATAATAAGAAAGCAAAGATTGAATTTTTAAAAATGGGCAAATGATTTCAATGGTCAGTTCACTGAAGAAGATACACGGAAGGAAAATCAACACACAACAAATGCCCAACATCATTAGTCATCGGTGATGTTGGTTTAGTCACTAAGTTGTGTCTGACTCTTTGCGACCCCATGGACTGTAGCCCACCAGGCCCCTCTGTCCATGGGATTCTCCAGGCAAGAATACTGGAGCCAGTTGCCATTTCCTTCTCCAGCGGATCTTCCTGACCCAGGATCACTGCACGCAGATTCTTTACCGACTGAGATACCAGATTAGCCCTCCTTAGTCATTAGATAAACAAAAATTAAATTCAAAATAATGACCACTTTTCCCCCATTAGAATGAATCCCCTGCCCCACTAAAGACCGACGAGGTGCTGGAGAAAATGTGGAGCGGCAGGGACTCATACAGGGCAGCCACCGGTGAGACCCACATCTCCAGGGAACGGAGTTGCAGGTAGCGAAAGGGGAGGGCAGGGCTGGGTCTTGAGTGGGTGGCCTGGGATTGGAAGTATCATTGTGAATTTGTGGTTTTATAATAGGCACAGAGATGGCAGATGGAGGCACCAATGATAAGACAATAAATGACAGATAGGTGATAGATGACAGAAGACAGGTGACAGATAATAGATGCCAGATGGAGGACAGGGGCAGAAAGATGATAGATAAATGAAAGATTATAGACAGGTGATAGATAGATGCATGGATGACAGTCAATAGATGATAAGTGATAAACAGATGACAAATGAAAGCTAAGTGATAGGTAGTAGATGGTACATAGATAGATGACAAGCAGAAACAAACAAAGAGGCGTGGCCACTCCTGCATCCGTGCAGAGGTGTTTCCAAGCTCTGCCTGAGAGGGCCTGGAAACAGCCAGCTGTTTCACCCCAGGAGCTGTGAGCACTCCCAGCCCCAAGAGGCTGGTTCCCCAACACCACTCCCAATAGAAGGAACCAGGCTCCTCGGAGAAGCGGTCGTTTCAGGCTTGGGGCAGGGGAAACACAAGATAAGCTTGTGCATCCTGCAGGGATGGAAGGTAAGAAGGGACTCAAGGCACAGTGGGGCTCGCGGGTCAGAGACACCGCCACGACGGAAGCTCGGTCACTCACGCTGCCACGATCCGAGCAGGAAGAGGATCAAAGACAGTGCTGGATTATAACCCGCAGGACAGACTGAACACCCAGAGGCACGTACTGCCGCCCGGAACCGGAGGAAGGAAGGAGAGAAGGGGACAGGTCTTCTCCAGAGAAACATTCTCATGAAACAGGAGGAGCGTGGGAACAGAAAGCCACACGAACCACCACGGCAGGACAGACTGACTGATGTCGGCTTAGTTACCGGGTGAATGTTTAAGCAGGATCATCGTGCTTGCTGGTCTCAAAGTGTCTCTCTCCAATACTTCTTATGGTCACCCATGACACCGTCTCAGTGCAGAACCTCGTAGAACCTTGATCACGGTTCCACTTGGAGGGACACAGTGTATGGATACCGTGCACCCTGACGGACACCTCAGGGGCAGGGTCGCCAAGAATACCTAACCTCAGTCCCATCAGAGGAGCATGTCAGACAAGTCAAACTGGAGAGCAATCCACGGAATAACCAACCGGCTCCTACCGAAGTGCCAGAGTCAAGGGCGATGAGGAAAACTGGGACAGACCAGGAGACGACGCGACATGGTGGGGGCCCCTGGAGCAAAAAACGCTTGTCTGGACAGAGAGGTGGACCAGCTGAGCTTGGAGAGTGCGCTGTGACGACGTGAGATGGGGACGTCTGGGGAAGCTGGGGGAAGGGCTACAGGAACTTTATGCTACCGGTGCAACTTTTAAGTCTGAAACTATTTTAAAGTAGAAGACTTTTTAAAAAGCTGATGGGAGAAGGGGAACACTTGCTTAGGAATCCAGTAACTTGTGTTGCGCGAACTGCACCACATGTGCATGGAAGCGGCCCCTCCCAGCGACGTCTGCAGTGAAGAAAGCCCCAGCCGCCCCCTCAGCCCCTCTGCTCCGCCCCGTCTGTGTCAGCAGTCAGGGCTGGTAAGGGCAATAATGAAACAGAACATCCTGGATTTAGGCGTCAGCACTCTGATTGGTGAGACAGAATGTGACGGGGGCGTCTGCAGTCACAGATCCACAGCCCCAGCTCTGCACCCACAAAGCGGTCCCCTCCCCCCTCGACTGAGAAAATTCAAAGCAGCATCGTCGCAGTGTGGCCGCCACTGCCGCCCCCATGAAGGCAAGCGTGGGCCGTAGGACCCTTCTCACTGAACGTCCACTACTTCTGCCCAGGGTGAGGACGGCTTGGTGCCAACTGCTTCATACAGTATCTTCCTACTTTGGCTGGTGACCCAGACCTCTCCCCTGGTCTCCAGATGGCGGTGCTAGGTGGAGGGAAAATGTGCTCGTCCATGGGTCATTGAGAGTGAAACCTTGGCCCCCACTGCATGCCACCACCCAACAGCCCCGCATGAGACATGCAGCACAATTCCGTCCCCGCATGGTGATGCCCACCGCCCCCTACCAAGGCCACCCCAACACGAGCATCCTGGGAGCAGGAGCTGGTCCAAGTCCAGTTCGGGTCTCTCTCCAGATGTCCAAGGGAGCCTCCATCAACACCCAGGTCCTGGAGACTGCCTGGCCCCAGGGAGGTCATGCCTGCCCAGCGCCCCCACACCCGACCCTCAGCTCAGGCACCCAGTCATCCATACGCAGCCCTGCTCTCCTCCACAGGTGAGACCTGCTCACGGTTCTGGGGCACCGACTGGCCTTCCAAGCCCCGGCGGGACCCCATGCCCTGCACACGGCAAGACAGACTGCAGAGCTGGGCTGGCTCTCTAGGGGGAAGCCGTGGGGAAGATCCCAAAGGGGCAGAGGCGACCCCGCTGCTCGCAGGGCCCTTCCAGGGACTCTGCACCATCCCTTTTGACACAGCATTGCCGCAGCCATGTACGGGGTTCATTGTCCTTCACAGGCTACAGCCTCTGAAGCCAGGCTGTGACAGCGGGCTGTCCTCGTCAAGCACTTGCCTTCACACAACACGGCACAGCCCGCATACCTCAAGTGACTCTGAGCTCCAGGGACCCCAAGATACAGGGACCCTGAGCTCCAAGAATCCTGAGCTCCAAGAATCCCAAAATCCAGGGACCCCAAGTTCCAGGAATCCCAAGTTCCAGGGACCCTGCGCTCCAGGAATCCCAAGCTCCAGAGACCCTGAACTCCAAGAATCGTGAGCTCCAGGAATCCTGAAATCCAGGGACCCCGAGCTCCAGGAATCCCGAGCTCCAGGAATCCCAAGCTACAGGAATCCTGAGCTCCAGGGGCCCCGAGCTCCAGGAATCCCGAGCTCCAGGAATCCCAAGCTCCAGGGACCCCGAGTTCCAAGAATCCTGAGTTCCAGGAATCCTGAAATCCAGGGACCCCGAGCTCCAGGGACTGGGCCTTGAAGGGGTGCTCAGGTTGGAGGGCCCATTGTGGGCCAGGGTGGGGGACCAGCCTCCGCTCCAGAACCAGCCTCCTGAGTGGTCTTTCCAGCGGGAGGCTGTGCCCATGCGTCCCTGGCCAGGCCCAGGCCCCACATCAGGCTGACTACACGTGGCTGCCAGAGACGGGCTTCCTTAGAGGAACCGTGTGAAAGAGCTGAGTGTCTTGAGGCCCCTTCTAGGGAGCGGGCGGTGGTCTCACTCAGGCCTCTGCTCTGCCTGACTCTGTCTCTACACAGGGATGCATCTTGGGGGGCCCTGCAGCACCACTGTCAGAGGTTCAGCTGGCTCTGTGATGGGATGGGGTGGGGGAGACGGAGCCCCTTATCACTCCTATAGACCCAGAAAACAGAACTGCCCCCCGAGCCGCTCACGTCACCCAGAAACATGTGGAGAGGAAAGCTCCCCAGGAGCGCCCGCCCATCCAGATCCTGACCCCACCCTGGGGTTGGGGGGAGGTGATGCCCTAGGGGCCCAGGGAGGTCTGCTGAGCTGGGAGTCAGGGCCGGAGAGAGGGTCTGCTCCACAAGAAAAGGTTTCGGAGTTTCTGGGCCCAGCAAGATGGGGTGGGCAGGCAGGTCAAAAGGCCTGGGGTGCAGGGTGGGGTTGGGTTGGCAGGAGGAGCGGGTGCCCTCTTCTGCTGGGAGCTGAGCTGAGGCTGCCCCTGTGGCTCAGGGACGTGCCCTGTGACCCCGCACCGGCCCCTCGGCTGGCCATGTTGGGGAGTGTCCTGGGTCTGGGCAGAGGACACCCACAGTACAGTCAGCACCTCTGGGGCCGCCCCGCGCCCACCTGGCCCTCACCCGCCCGCATAGACACCAGGGCTCCCGCTGCAGGGCCAGCGTCCCAGCAAACTGAATCCACACCTCAGAGGGGCCGACCTGCCCCCACCCCGCAGACCCGAAGGAGGTGAGTGGGTGTCCCAGGGGTGACGGCTGAGCCTCACCTGCTGCCAGCTGGGCGTCAGCCCCCTTCTCAACCGCAGACCTGTGGGCGCTGTGGTCCTCGCCAGGCACTGCCCCTGAGGCGCGAAGGCAGCAGCTCTGGGCCGGGCGGCTTCGGCCACACCGGGCCCGCCTCTGCGGTGCCCGGGTCTGCGCTGCTCGAGACGGCCTCTGGCCCCTGCATCTCCAGTGAGGCCCGGCCCTGTCCAGCCACCCCGCCCTTCTCATCCCAGCTCCCTCCACCGGCTCAGTCCTCGCTCTGGCCAGTCCCTCGGCGGGACTCAGGGCGGGAGGCTAGCGGAACCGTGGCATCCACGGTTCTGTTCCCACTAGCGACAGTGTCTAACACAGCAGGGTGGCCGCGTGCGTCAGTCGGCAAGTGCCCAGGACCCCGGCGGGCGACTTGCAGCATCTTCGCAGCTGGCCTGGCGACCCAGGGAACCACACTGGAGATGCTCCATGCGCCGCCCGGGTGCCCTGGACGAGGGTCCCCATCGTGGCGACAGCCCCACCGTGGCGTGCTGCCGGCCACCAGCGTTGTTTCTGGGAGTCCGCCCTCTGCACTGACTCACGTTGCGGTCACTGAGGGAACCAGGGGAGGCGGGGACTGGGGCTCCTGCCCCGAAGCTGCCCTTGGCACCTGCCCGCAGGGGCCCTGCAAGGCCCCGTAACTGGGGCTGGGGGGCTGTGTCCCCAGCAAGGACCTGGGGTCCGCAGCCAAGACCAGGTCTCTTCAGAGAAACCCAGTCGGAGAATGAGTTCTAATTCTGGCTCATCAAAGTGGACAGTCCCCTCGGAGGTGCTCAGAGACCCCCTCTCTCCCTCCTCCTCGACGGCAGGGGGTCTGCAGAGGCCAGCTTCCCCCGAGTCTTCAGGGACGAGATGTGGCGCCTCGCTCTGCTGCCCGGGCACCCGCCGCTCTCCGGTAAAGTTGGAGGAAAGGGGGGCTGGAGGGAAAGAGATGCAGGACATGGGTCAGGGGGTGGCAAGGCGATAGGGAAGGGGCTGGAGGGGCAAGGGCGCGGGGAAGGATGTCTCTGCTCCAGAGGAAAGGCCCTCTGGCGGGGGGCAGCGCCCACAGACCGAGACAGGATGACGAGGTCTTGTTTGGGAAGGAGGCAGTGGTCAAGCTTTCCCATGCACCTCGGGCTGAAAGTCGCAGGCACGATGTCACAGCCTAGGATGACTGTGACGTCCTGAGTGAGCCCAGTTTGTCAGGAAGGCGGGGGTCCTGGCCGAATCTCCAGTGTTACCCCAGGTCATACTTGATACACAAAGGACAAAAGTCACCAAACCCCAGCGCTGCCTCCTGCCGAAGTGCCTGGAGCAGAGAACTGGGAGCGTGTGCACACATCTCTCCCCCAGGAGGCCCCTCGGGGACTTTCTCCAGGAAGGCAAGCACCCTTTCCCCTCTGATGATGGCAGACCCTCCCCTCTAGGACCTGTGCGGACCCTGGGTGTCGCCTCCAGGAAGCCCCTCCTGCTTATGGAAAGAGGAGGCCCTGCTGGTCCCCAGGACGTGGACAAAATACTCACCACGTCAGAGTGCCCAGGCGAGCTATGACCACAGAATGAAAGCTAAGGAGAAAAATAAGAACAAAAATAGAAACTGAAAAGGAAAGGGGAGGGCGGAGACATGGAAGGAAAGAAAGAAAAGAGAGTTTGTAGAGTTTCTGGCAAGAACGAACGTGTGACCACAGACAGAGCAACGCAGAACAGCTGGCCGGGGATCAGGAGCAGGTCCTGGTGCGCTGTGTCCAGCGGGTTAAGGGCTGAGCTGCCAGGGGCCGTGAGGACGCCTGGGTCTGAAGTGACCACGCTGTCTGTCCCTGGGGGCTGTGCCCTGGGGCCCAGAACCGTTCAGAGGACAGTAAGGAGGGAGCCTCTGCTGGTCACCTTGCCTCTGGGTTGGGGGAGTGGGGACCGGCCAATCTGGACCTGTCGCCGGGTGATGGTGAGGGTGCTAACTGGCTATAATGATGATGGAAGTCTTTCGGATGGAAAGACATGCCAAGTGCCAGGCAAACACCAGCACTCCAGGACAATATTTTGGTTTCAGTCCCATTGTAAGTGATAAAGCACAGCCAACATGCTGAATAGATTTCACACTCAGAAACCCTCCTTTTTGGTTGGGGGCGGAGCCCGGCCAATTTAGACACAAGAGAAAATCTGGCTGCGGTACAGCTGCTAGGAAAAGCAGAGACCCTTCAGCTAGATTAAAAGAGTAAACACCCAATTTAAAAAATTCGAGCATTTAATACAAACAAATGCTCTCACTTTAAGATGCAAAAGGAGGCAGGGACCGCACCGCCTCCAGGCTGCGCACCGCCCTCCTCTCCCCTCTCCTCCCCAGCGCCCCGCCCCCGCGAGCCTGGTGCCTATAGGCACCCACCCAGGGGGCAGGCACGCCTCCCCTCCCAGATTCCTCTCTGCCTGGCAAGTCGTGCCCCACCCTCAGGGCTCCAGGGGCCTGTCACGGGCTCGGATTTGCAAGTTACCACCAAGACTGTCCGGCAGATGGTGGCAGAGTGCCCACGGAAGGGGCTGGTTTGGTCCACAGGAGGGTGGGCAGGGCGGGGGCGGGGAACCGGCTCCAGGGGCTGCGTGCGGAGGGGCAGCCCACCAGGCTCCTCTGTGCCCGGGGTTTCCCAGGCCAGAATATGGAGTGGGTTGCCAGTTCCTTCTCCAGGGGATCTCCCCAACCTAGGGATTGAACCCATGTCTCCTGCATTGCAGGCAGGTTCTCTACTGCTGAACCAGGAAAGCCCACTAGAAGCCACTGAAACATCCTAAGTCACACACACAGAAAATTTAAATTAAAAATAAAATAAAACATCCAACTGTCCTAGAACTCAGAGAAACCCCCAGGAAAGAGCCAGGCTTGTCCCCACGGGCACTCCATCCACCCTGGATGGGTACTCTGTCCTGGACTCACAGCTAGGGGTTGGGGCAAGGGCTGGACGGTCCTCCCTGACCCCGAGCCACATGGCCCCAAACCAGCTGTACCCCAACACCCACGGCTTTGCAACTCAGCAGCCACAGTAAAGCACTCGCATGAAAGGGCCCCGGTCGCTGGGCCACAGGTACCTCCGAAGCTGGGACATGGAGGCCGTGAGAGGCATGGTCCCGGGGGTGGCATGGCTGGGTCATCAAGGCCAAGGTGTTCCCAGACCCCGTGCTCCAGCCCCTGGTTTGGAGCCTCTTTCTGCTGCATGACGCCAGGAGCTACCGCCCGCCTCTGTGTGTCAGCCCCGAAGTTCACACTGGCCTTCCTTACCTTTTCCTCCAGTTCCTTTATTTGTCTCTTCTGGGCTTCTATTCTTTCTTCTAATTCTTTAATTCTCTGCAATGTTCAAAGGAGGAAAATCCTCAATAACCAGAATATTTGGGAAACCAAGTGGGAAAAGACCCCTCAGGATTTCACCCATGCACTTGGAAGGCAAATCCCACAGAGCAGCTGTCACACTGGCCTTGGGGAGCAGGTGGGGCCTTGGGCTGCCCTCCCCACTGACTTCTGGGGCCTCGGCTGAAACGTGCCTGCCTCAGTTTCTCTGACACAGCCTTTCTGAGTCTGCTCTTAGCGCCAACAAAACAGCAGGTACCCCCCCCACCCCTTCCCCAGCCATATTCCCACCTCCTGCACCTTCAGATCACAAATCACAATGCTAGAGCCCAAGCAAAGGGTAAGGGCCGGATTCATGTTCCTTCCCAGACGTCGCTACAGCAGTCCAAGAGGCAGACTAAAGGGTCACAGAGCCAGTCACGGGGAGGACTTTGCTGGCAAGGCTGACCCCATAGTTGCAAAGCCTAGTCTTCATTGTGGTGCACAGAGTCAGTCAGATGGATATGTATATCCATGCCTGACCTGGATGCCTGGCCTGGACTCTGGATGCACCTAGACTCTGACACTGCCCATCTGATGGGAGTGAGGGGTCCTCACACTGACCACTTTGGATCTGACAGCAAGGGTCCTGGGAGCCAACAGTCCTCTGGTGAGACATCAGCCCTGACACTCACAGGACACCTGAGTTCACTAGTTTATCTGAACACAGAACACAGCCACGAGGCTCCTTCCAGGCCACACCACACACACAGGGGACTGGAGGCAAGTCTTACACACGAAGGCTGCTAGTCGGCCAGGGTCCCTCATCCCCCCTTAGAAATGAATTGGCCAGAAAAACGGACTGGCCAGACTGGGCCAAGGGCCCCAAGTGCCTGAAAGTCAGAAGAAGGTTCCCAAGTCCCAGGCCCAGGAACTGCTCACTGTCCCCTAGACAACACCTTCTCTGGATCTTACCATTGAGGGAGGAGCCAGGGAAGAGACTGGTATCGGAGTCCCAGAAGGGGTATGTACCACCCAGAGGCCTGGGCAGGAGAGCCCAACAGGCTGGTCTTGAGGGACAGGCAGTCTGGGAGGAGGGCCCCCCGTGGGCAAGGCTAGTGGAGAGGATGGCCACTGGGCGCATGGGCACCTGGGAGGGCTCGGCCAGTGGAAAGCCCTGGCCAGGAAGGTATGGTCCTTGGAGTAATGGCCATCAGAAGGCGAGGCCATGAGAAGGCCTCCCCCAGCCCGGCACCCCTGGCCCCCTGGCGCCCCGCCCCTCCCATAGGCCCCTCCCGTAGGCCCCACCCCGCGGCGCCCCGCCCCTCCTCTAGCCCCCGCCCGCGCCTCGCCCCTCCCGCACCTGCTGCGCCAGTTGCAACAGCTCCATGCGCTCCCGCAGGATCTGGGCGTCCCGCTCGCGCAGCTCGCTCATGACCTGGCGCTTCCACTGCTCCACCGCCACCCCGAGCTTCTCGCGCTCCTCCTCCGACAGCAGCTCGGCTACTTTGGCCCCGGCCTCCTGCTGCAGGGCATCGTACAGCATGGCTTCCAGCTCCAGGATGTGCTGGGGGCGGGAGCGGACACGTCAGGCCCCGCCTTCTTCCCTGAGGACTGCCTGGGGCAGAGGCACCCCGCCTGGGAGCCAGGACACCTCCGGACCAGCCCAAAGAGGGGACTGCTGCCTCCTGGACCAGTTAAATGATTTCTGGAGGGTGGAGCCAGTCCAGGAGTACTTATGTCAAAAGAGTATCCCTTCCATGCGATGTTTAAGGTGCAATGAAACATTAAGGACGTCGGGGTCAGCAGAATTCAAAGCTGCAGTAGGAGGTCGGCCAAACGGGCCGTGGACTGGGCAGGCGTCCCTTGAGGAAGACCACAAAGGCTTCTTCCTTTGCTCACAACTTCACCAAACCCTGGGCTTCTGAGTCGCTAAAAGGAAGAAGGATAGCCCCCACGGGTTTGTCTGCAGTGATGCAGAGGGGCCAGGCTGTCAGCTCTGTGGCCCCAGCGCTGCCTGTGGGATGACTCCTGCCCCCAAAGAAGCGTCAAGTCCTAAACCCTGGAATCTGTGAACATGGGTCATTTGGAAATAAGGTCTCCATAGATGTCAGCCAGCACACCTGAGATCAGACTGAGTTAGGGGCCTCGAACCACTGACTCATGACCTCAGAAGAAGAGGGGATTGGTGACAGTCATTGATGATGAGGGGAAGCCAGGTGACAACAGAGGCAGAGACTGGGGTGGCGTGGCCACAAGCCCAGAACAACTGAGGCCCTAGGAGCTGGAACAGGCAGGCAGGCCTCCCCTGAGTCCTCTGACAGAGCATGGCCTGGCCAGCGCCTTGGGGTCAGACTTCGGGCCTCCAGACTACAGTGCACATGTCTGCCCCATGTCCCCTCCCTTCTGCCTGTCTGTCTGTCTGTCCTCCTCCCTGCTGCCTGCACACAAGGCCTCGCCTTCACCTCACGTCCCGTGTGCCCAGCCTCTGCCTGCCTCACAGCTTCCTCTCCTCTGTCCATGGCATGGCTAACGGCGCCCCGCCCACAATGCCTGGGTGTGCTGCACTGGCCTAGGCTTCACTGCACAAAGCCCTAAGGCCCCACTTCCAGGCAGCAGGCACCCTCGTCAGCCCTGGCTCACGGTGAGGATGCTGAGGTGGGCTGCAGAGACCCCTGGGCTGGACCAGCTGCACAGGGCCTGCTGGGGGAGAGCAGGGTTCAGACACGGGGGGCTCCAGCCCAGCCTTTGCACCCCTGGGGGCTCATCATAGAGAGCCTGCTAGGCTGCTGCTCCCCGTTCAGTCAGTGGGTCGTGTCTGACTCTGCGACCCCATGGACTGCCGCACGCCAGGCCTCCCTGTCCTTCGCTGTCTCCCAGAGCTTGCTCAATCTCCCGTACTGTCAGCAGGCACCGAAACACAGACCTGGTCATAAATGGCTGAGGACCCAGCAGTTCGGCCTGGAGCACTTTCAAAGCTTGTTCCTTGGGAAATTTCACAGATACAATCTTGAAATAACCACATTCTTCCCATTAAACATGTACCCTCCCGAGAAATGGAATATTTCCTGTCATATCAGTAAGGATGTCACAGTCATCAGTGACTGCAGTCCTCCAGTGTGAGCTGGTGAGCCCTGAGGAGATGCAGGAAGGAAAGAATGCCTGCCGTCTAGCAGCCATCAGCCTGCAGCCGCTCCCCAGGGTGAGCCCCAGGGAAGCTCAGGAAGGGAAAAGCGCAGGACAGCGGCCCGGCCCGGGACAGCTGAGGTGCGTGTGAAAGGAATGGCTGCAGTGAGCCCAGACTCTAGCATCTTCCCATACACAGGAAGGCACTAAATTCCTTAACTTGGGTCATCTTGTTTTCTTTACTTCACAATAATCTTTTGATGTTCAGACTACCTGCCCTTTGTTGCAAAACTGAATCTGCCTGCAATGCGGGAGACCTGGGTCTGATCCCTGGTTTTGGGAAGGTCGCATGGAGAAGGGAAAGGCTACCCACTCCAGTATTCTGGCCTGGAGAATTCCACAGACTGTACAGTCTATGCAGTTGCAAAGAGGCGGACACGACTGAGTGACTTTCACTTGCCTCCTCTGAGCTGTTCTCTCAGGGTCACTTGAGATGCTGCCTCCTGGGCTTAAAGTCCTAAAAGTTTCCACTGAATAAAACATAACTGTTAATTTTTAGGCTGTGACTATTTTTCAGGTCAACATTCCTCACAAATGAATGTTTTCTCTTCAGGCAAAATGACTACTGGACGTCCTTTTGGCTGAGTAGACATTTTAGGAAATGAGGGGAAAGAGCCCTTTGTTCATGTTATTGTTCTTGACAGCCACAAAATCGACTGTCCCCAGTCAGCAGTCACAGCCAGCTCACACTAAACATCAGCTGCCACTTCTTAGAGCAAAAGAGCTTAGTGCGTTTAAGATAAGCTCCAGCTTTCAAATAAAGGCAGCTGAGTGTGGGGCTTAGCTCTCACGTCACAGTGACTTCACCCCCAGCCCGTGGGCAGAGATGGTCTGACCTTGCTCACGCGATGCAGCAGCTTGAGCCACGGCCACCCAGATGCCCAGAACTCGGCTCTGTGCCCAGGGCCTGCCCCCGAGCGAGGAGCGCCCTTCCCCCTGAAATCCCAGCTGTGGCTCCAGTGCTTACAGCAGGGGGGCTGTGAAAGCTGGCAGGCCTCCCTGCCAAGACATCCCAAGGTGGGTAGGTGCCCCCTCCTGCACAGGGTTCTGTGAGCGGCAGATAAAATGGCCAACTGTCCAGCAGGAAGTGCAGGCTTAACTCCAGAGTCAAGAAAACCAGGTTTGGGGACTTTCCTGGTGGTTCAGTGGGTAAGCATCCACCTTCCAATTCAGAGGATGCAGGTTCGACCCCTGGTCGGGGAACTGAGATCCCACATGTTGCGGGGCAATGAGAGAAGCCTTCCCGCAGCAGCATGGGGAGCCCGCGTGCCTCAAGGGGGACCCAGTGAGGCCACAGGAGAAAGGAGAGAGAAAACCAGGGGGGACAGCACAGTGGGCAGCCTTCTGGCCAACACTGCAGAGAGGGGGCCCCGGACGACGGCACACGGGGAGCAGCCCCGACAGCCATCCCACGGGGGAGGACCCGGCGTCTCCGCGGCCCCACGGCGTCCCTCGGGGCTGTGAGACGCAGCCCCCGCCCGCCGCCCCAGGGTGACGCTTTCTGCTCCTCCGGCCACCGCGTGGGCCACGTGACAGCACCCACTCGCAGCGCACTCCGCAGGCAGGGGACAGAGGCCCACACCGCCGGGAAGCACCGTCCTGCCCGTGACTCTGACCCACAGGTGCGCTTACGGCCGCAGAGCGGGCGCGGCCCCGCCGCTGCAGGAGGCACCCCTGTTGAGCCCAGTCTGAGGAGCTAAGTGTGGCACTGATTCGGGGGCCGCCCTGAGACAGCAAGGCTGCCTGAGGTGCGTGAAGTTTCTTCCCACGTTCTCCAGCTCCCTTCAGTGCGGGCTCACTGACGTGGTGGAGAGAAGAGGCTCGGCCCTCGGGGCCGACCCCACACGGGGCCTCCTCTCAGGTTCGTCTGGGGACAGGTCTCCTGCAGGGCAGGCGGGCGTGCAAAGGGCAGGGGAGCAGCTCGCGATGCCGGTGGACAGGGAGAGAGGACGGACAGACACTCAGCTGGGTTCCTTTCATTCATAAATGCATCGTTTCAATAAATCCTGTTTTCTCAGCTCAATTCAAATACCCACTTGACCTCTGCTCATCTGCCTGTGCTCCTGGGGCCAAGGCTGGCCAGAGGGGCAGTAAGGTGCCCTCGGAACTCGCTGGGAGAGGGGTCTCCAGCAAGAGAAATTCAGAGGGTGACCTCAAGCCGGTCATACGGGCGCAGGCCCTTCCCAGGCAGGCCTGAGTCCACGTGGCCCCTGAGACACATGCGGGCCGCGGAGCACCCTCCCCGTTTCTGCCCAAACCCGCACGGCCGGGCGTTCCACGGGCCACGCTGCGCTCACCTTATGAGCCTGGTCCAAGCACTGCTTCCGGTAGTCTAGCTCCTCGTCCAGGTAGCCCTTCTGCTTACTGAACAGCTCCTGGAACACAAGGGGACCCGCGTCTGGGCCTCGCGTGTCGGATGTGGTGGCACGGGGCTGCGGGCCCAGGCGTGCACCCACCTTCTCACTTTCCAGGTCCACCATCTTCCGCTGCAGGGCCGACTCCGTCTCCTCGATCTGCTGCAGCCACTGGGTACAGACAGAGGGTCCCGGCGACCGTGAGCCCCCAGGTCACCACTCGGTCCGCAGAGCCCACCTCCCCAGCTCTGGGGAGATGGCCTGGGGGGCGGGGAGGGGCGCCCCTGTCCTTTCTGCTCTTCCTCCGGGAGGGAGGGCTCAGCCCCTGAGGGAATCAGGGCTGGGAGGGCACTGTGGGTCCCGTGTGCCCAGCGTGCAAGCCAGGCCTGGGCCCACCCCACAGCCCTGCCTGGCGTCCAGGGAGCCTGCCCTCCTAAACCCCCGGGAGAGGAGGAGTGTCAGGCAGCCTATGCTCCCAGGAGCTGGCCTCTGAACTCCTACTTATGGGGACAGCCTTCCACGCTCTGCTGGAGGCCTGTGGGATGGGGGCGCTCACCGCAGGCCTACCAGCGGGTTCTGGCTACAGGTGGGGCAGGGGCGGGCAACCAGGAGCAGGCGAGTGGTCCTGGGAGCAGAGAAACTGGAGGGCGGGGAGCCGGGCGGGCGGCCCCCAGAGCAGGGTCCTGGCAGGGCAAGCAGAGGCAAACAAGGTGAGCGCATGCCCGGCCGTGTGGGTTTGGGCAGAAACGGGGAGGGTGCTCCACGGCCCGCATGTGTCTCAGGGGCCACGTGGACTCAGGGCTGCCTGGGAAGGGCCTGCGCCCGGTGTGACCCCTGTGGGCTCACTCTCTGAATTTCTCTAACAGACCCACCATGACTCTGGCCTCTGGGGAAATTGGGGCAGAGCTGGCCTTGGGGAGACATGCATGGTGGGTGCTGTCTGACCCATGTGTGTGCCCAGGCCTCCCGAGCAGCCAGGTTTAGTGGACCCCCCCCCCCCCCCCCCCACTGCCAGCTCCCATCCTAGCCCCTGGGGCCCCCCCTCCCAAGGAGAGCATCTCCTCTGAACTGAGCCAGAGAGGGACCCGGCCCTCCCCCGAGCGCGTCCACTGTTACCTTCTCGGCCAAGGTCAGGACTGTCCTGGCTTGTATGACAACCACTTGCTCCTCGTTGGTCAGATTCTGCGTTCAAGAGCAGAATTCTCGTATGATCAGAGGGAGTGCCTTCTGGGGTGGTAGGTTTTGGTGATGGGCGCTGGGTGGGGCGGGGGGGGGTGACAGGGTTTGTTGGGGGTGGGTGTTGGGTACTCAGTTGGGGGGTGAGTGAGGGGCTGGGGGGGCAGGCTGACGGGCGCTAGGTGGGGGGGTGGGTGACAGGTACTGACTGGATGAGTGATAGGGTTTGGTGGGGTGGGTGATGGGCATTTGGAAGGGGTGGGTGGGGGTGGGTGACAGGCGCTGGGTGGTTGAGTGATAGGGTTTGGTGGGGGTGGGCGATGGGTGCTCAGTGGAGGGGGTGAGTGACAGGTACTTGGTGGGAGTGTGACGGGGCTGGGTGGGGTGGGTGATGGGGGCTCAGAAGGGGTGGGTGACCAGTGTTCAGTGGGCATGGGGGAGCTGGGGTCACAGCTAAATGTCACTGTCATGAACAGGCCCTCCTGGGAGGCTCTAACCCCCTTCGCTCTTGGCCTTGCCGACTCCCACTGAGCCTCTGGCTTGCCCCTCTGGCCCTCTCACTGCAGGCGATCACGCCTAAGTGGCCAGGGAGCAGGATGGGACGGTGGGTGGTGGAAAGAGCAGCCAGGCTTCCGTACTCTGTCTGGGTTCTTACTCAAAGCCAGCTCTCCTCAGGTGTGGCCTGAATTATTAAAGCGCCGCTTACAAATGCGAAGCAGAGATCAGACACCCCTGCTGCTTTGCCTTCTCCCTGCGTGTTTTATTCATGCCTCATCCCAACGGGCCCACCGGGGTGGTCCTTCTGGGCAGGGTGACCCTGGCCTCGGGCCGGCGGGCCTCCTCAGAGGGTGTCCCACCTGCATGAACACCAGGGGCTGGAGGGGACGAGCTGGGCTGTCCCCAGGGCTGGGCCCAGCCGGGGGCTGCCGGGGGGCCACAGAGAGCAGAGGCAAGTGGCGAGGAGCCTGCCGGGGTCACGGAGTTGACCCCCCACACCCCAGAACCTGCCTGATTCAAGGCCATCTGCCCCGAAAGCCCTCCTGCCTGTCTCCCTCTGCAGCATGGGGTCTCTTGCCAGCCCCCTGCCCTGGCAGCAGTCAGCACGGGTGGGGGCTGGTGGCCAGCTGCTGGGCACAGAGGCAGGCTCAGTGCTCGGGCATGATGCACCCTGACATGCCATGGTGCTGGAGTTGGGCATCCCATCCCTGTGGCTCCAGGGAGGCTAGCCAGGCAGTCCCCTCCCGCCCAGGGCAGGGCCAGGTCTGAGGGGTGGGACTGGGCGGGGGGCTGCAGGGTGACTGAGGGAAGCTACCAGCATGTGGTGAGACCAGCCTGAAGGCCCGGTGCTGTGCACGGGGTGAGCAGCCTGGCCAGGCCCCTCCTGCTCCCCCAGAGGTGGCCGCGACCTGGGCCCTCTCTGCCTCCCCCAGGTGACCCGTCCGCCCAGCCTGCTAGGGCAGCAGTGGTGAGCCCAGCAGGGGGGACAGGTCTGTGGTGCCCCTGCCCGCCTCTGCTCCTCACCACAGGCCCCGACTCCTAAGGAGACCGAGGTCTGGGGCTCAGGTGCCCCGTGGCCAGCGGCAGGCCACAGCCTCGTCAGGAGTAGCCTGGAGAATGGTGACCACAGCCTCCCCGTGCCCTGGCCGAGACGGTGACACAGGCAGGCTGTCCCTGTCCCCTGCCTGAAATGTGTCCACATGCACAGCGTCAGACCTGGGGATGCCCCATGGCCCTTCAGGAACCACCGAGGGTCACTGCATAAAACTGGCAGTGAATCCTCTGTCCCCGTCTGAGGCCACCCGATGGCTCCAGGGCACGTGCCCCTGGCGCTCCCGGGGGGCAGCTGCGGGGCTGGGGGACTGGGCAGGCCTGGGCTCGTCCTCGCGGGCCAACACGGCAGCTCTGAGTCCCTGGGTGGTGCCCTCTGGGGCCTCAGTCTGTCCAGCTGTGAACTGAAAGGCTCCCCGGAGCCCTTGGCGGGGCTGGTACTCAGGCTGAGCCCGGAGCCCATGGTGACGATGGCCATCCTGCTGTGGACCACTGCCTCCACTGCCCGCAGACGAGGTGGAGCAAGGGGTCGGACCCAGGGTGGGGGCGCGGCAGGTTCGGCCAGGAGCGCCTCCCTGTGGAAGCCGCCCCACCCTCCCCCCTTCCTGCTTCCCACCTAAGGGGCGGGGTGGGGGCAGGGAGGAGGGCTTCCTATCAGCGCAGGGCCCTGAACACTCAGAAGCTGATGGGAGAATGGGCCCTGAGGATGTGCAGAAG
>CM035275.1:90894864-90912357 GCA_020226075.1 Hydropotes inermis | reverse complement strand
ACAGACCTTGCCTGCGCAAACCCCCAGGGTCCCGCCGGCCCCCAGTCTCTCCGCTTCCCTATGCAGATTCTCATGGCTCTCCTCAGACCATTCCCTGAGAGGGCGGGCCTTCCCTGGGCTTGGTTCTTCCTCCCTAGGCTGAAGCCCCAGGGGGAGAGCCATCAGAGGCAGGGGTGGGGGTGCATTTGTAACCAGGGTGGTTTCGTTTCCCTCTTCCCCTCATGCATTCCTATTATTGAGGGGATGGACGGTCACTGGCCATTGAAGGGACCAGAGCACTGACCTCAGGCCCCGTCAGAAGGCTGGGTGGCCAGAGCCCATCCTGACCACCGGGTGGGAAGTGACAGAGAGCGCCGCCACTGTCCTCTCCTCAGTAGCCCCCTCCCCGCCACCGCCAAGGGCACAGAACAACCCAAGCAGCTGGTTCTGAACTGGTCTGACCTTGGGAGTCGGTCTGGGTCCCACAGAGGACTAGGAGATGCCCTAATGAGGGTAACTGGTCTGAGGAAGGACTATTGGAAAAGCTGTGCTGGGGTGGGGGATGCAGGAGAGGGGGACACAGATGGAGGTTGGGTCCCCAGAAAGACATGCTCACACCCCATCCCCAGACCTGGGGCTGTGGCCTTGTTTGGCAATGGGGTCTATGTGGCTAGGTTATGGATCTTGAGAGGAGACCATCCTGGGTGGGGGTGGGTGGTGCCCAGAGAAGTGGGGGACGGTGCTGGGAAGATGGCTGAGACCAAAGGGATGTGACTGGTGGCCATCGGAAGCTTCCTGTCCTCCCCAGCACCCCTGGCAGGAGCCCGGCCCTACCCCACCCTGACTCTGGATCTGGCCTCCAGCACTGTGAGAGGCCCCAGGTGGACACAGGCGGTGTTGCTGCTCTGAGAGCCCAGGCCTGAAGGTGAGGAAGGGGGGACTGGGAGGGGCAGGAGCCAACCCCCGGGGAGAGACTCTGCCCGCGTCCTGGGTGCAGGGTGCCCTGTGGGCGGCAGAGCCGGGTGGGTCCGGGAGTGGGGCGAGCGGGCAGGGTGGCGCCCTGCAGTCACCTTGGAGAGCTCGTCTATGAGATGCTGCTGCTCAACAATCTGCAACTTCAGGAAGTCCACCTCCCGCTCGTCCTGACTCTGATCCAGGTCGTTCAAGGAACTGGGTCTCCGTATGATCCCTGCTCTCTGCCTCTGCAAACCAGGCAGACCACACAACATGTGGAGTGAGGGGCCCGACCGCTGAAGGGCAGCTGGGGTCTCCTCACCCCGGCTGCCTGTATCTCAGAAGCTCTGTCACTGGTCACCCCCAGGCCTCCCTGCCGGCAAGCTCCCAGCCCCACAGACGCCTGAGAGACCAAAGCCTTGATCTTGCTATCAGACCTCACGTAGGAGAGGTTAGTTACACGAGAATGGGCTCCTTACCATCTCTATGTTCTCCTGGGTGACAAATTTTAACTTGTTTTCCATCCGACGTAAACTATGGGACAGATCTTCGTTCTTCCGAGTGAGGCGTTTGTTTTTGTCCAGCAATGGCTTGTACTGACTTTCAGCTTCCCTTACACGCTTTAACTGAAAGACGAGGTTAATTATATATTGCGAGGTTTAAAAAACACCACAGAGAACCAGCAGCCTCCAAACAGAGGTGGTAAAGCAAGCAGAACAAGCCTCGTGTTCCGCGGAGGACAGAGGTCTGGTGATGCACTCTGTTCTGCTTGAAAGAGCTATGGGGAAACAGCCCAGTCCGTGAGCCTTCCGCCAGCTGGGAGAGCTCATGTCCCAGCAGACAGGTCACTGGGGAATCTCTGTGGCCATAAGGACTGACAGTGAGGTCCTAGCAGGCGAGGTCCTCACACGTCTCAGACAACACACAGAGCAGGGACACGTGCGCCAGCGACACAGGGCAGGGATCAGCCGACCAGCGCCTCAGCCCGTATCTGGTCCCCTACCTGCTGCTGTAATAAAGTTTTATTGGAAACACCCTGTCACCATCACTCTTCTTTTCCACGGGAAACTTTGGAAGTGGATGCCCCGGCTCCCCCTCCACGGCAGACACAGGCCCACAGAATTCAGAGGCCCGAGGCCACCCACCAGCTCGTTCCGTTCCTCCGACAGCAGGGCGTTGCGGTCCTCGAGTTTCCGGATGATCGCGCTCAGCTCCGCAATCTTAAGCTGGAAACGCCGAGCATCCTTTTCATCCAACTGCTGTTCCTAAAACAAAATCAACTGCAAATAACTGTCCATAGACAACAGACACAAAAACCACGGCAAGTCCCAACACACCACGGAAACCAAGGCACTTCTGTGTCACGATGGCCCATGATTCTAATGGCTGGGGGCACTGCGGGCTGCGCGCTGGGGACAGAATGCAGGAGCAGACGTGTTCAGAGTGCGCAGATGTAGGGGTGAGGGCGTGCGGATGCAGGTGCCGCAGGTGGGCGAGACGCTGAGAAAACCCAGAAGCCAGCACCACGCTTCACGTGGCCACCGCCGGCTGCAGCTTTCAAGGTTGGGGGGCTGCCCTGCCCTGTAGCGGGGGTCTCATTTTCCTCGTATTATGAGCCCAGGAAATGATGCTCAGCTTAAAGCTTTCCAAAGTGGGATTCCCAGGAAGAGTGGTCCCTCAAATTGAGTTTCTAAAAGGTCACTTTGGGAGCCACTGGAACTTACTAAAAAAAAAGTCAATGAAAACAGTTTGATCTGGCTTCAGAATCTCTGGAGTTAATGGGCTCTGTCGGGTGCCAGAGCTGGTTTTAACCCAGTTAAGCCATTACATAACAAGATTGTAAAATGTCATGCTCCATTCTTGAAAGATCATCGCCCTAGGGCTGGCTCGGCTCAAACGCAGCTCTGTCCTCAAAGCAAACAGACGCGAGTCCTGGAAGGACCAGGGGACGGTTCCTCATTCAGCAGGTGCAGGAGAGGCTTGGGGCCGACCCGGAAGGAGCGTGTGGAGGGTCCGTGGAATGTAGACCCCTTCCAGACTCCTGGGACCCCACAGAGGGCTCTGAATGAGGAGCAGTGAGAGGAGATGGGTGGGGTCACAGCCCCACACGATCACGCAGCCTGAGGCGCGGACAGGGCGTGCTCACAAGGAGAGCGGGTGCCGGGCAGCTGGTCACGAGCACAGAAACCATGGCAGGAGGGTCAGCGCCAGCGGAGGTCAAAGCCTGCGTGCGGTGATGGAGCTGCCGGGCCACCTCCCCCAGCAGCAACGGAGCGCCCCTTAGCCACCTGGGGCTGGCAGCGGAGGCAGCACAACTGGAAGCCTGGAGCTTGAGACCCGTGGGGGGGACAAGGGGAAGGCCAGGCTAGTGCTGCGCTGCGGCAGCAAGGAGGGAAGAGAGAGACGTCTCCGGGCCCTCTCAGCCAAGCCGGAGAAGCCGAGGGGCCCCCTGGCCTGTGGGCTGCTGACACGGGCAGAGTCCCCAAGGCTTGGGCTGGGGACTCCCCAGGGAGCTGCCCATGGGACCACAGCCGCGTGCAGGGCAGTCTGGGCTGGGGGTCGGCCGGGCGAGCGTGGGAGGTGCTTACAGGGCTTCCCGGGTGGTCTGAGGCGTCTCCTGCACCGCTTGCATGAGGAAGCTCCCGCCTGGGGCTGCCCGGGTGCCGGTCGGTCTCTTTGACCTGGGACAGCTGCTCGTCTAGAGCCTCTTTTTGGAGCTGGAGTCTCTGAGCATGCCCGGCTTGAACCCCTAACTCTCTCTCCAGCACGAAGACTGCTCTGTCTTTAAATTTTATCTCCTCCATCTACAAGCAGAACAGAACACAATCACACACGCAGGCAGGTAAGATGCAATTACCATAGAGACAGGCAGAGTGACTTGAGCACAAGCGTCAGGATGGACCCCCGCTGAGCAGCCCTGCCGGCCTCTTGGGCTCTGAGACCTGAAGCAAGGCCTGGACTGAGAGCCGTGTGTCCCACGTCCAGGCCGCTCACGACTCCCTGGCTCCGACCAGGCGGGGCTGGCTGAGGCCTCCTTCCTGGACACCATACACCCCTGCTCAGTCTCCCGGGCTCCTGGTAGGACTCTCCTCTCCCAGCTGGCCTGCAGGGGCTAATCAGTCAGTGGGGTCCACAGAGGCCACCTCTATGTCCTGCCTTCTGCTGAGTATTGGGAGGAGCAGAGCCGCCCCGGGTTCCCCATACCCCGTCAACAGGATGAGCAAGGTTCATGTTAAAACAGGCAACTGTGGATGTGGAGGAAGAGGAGGTGTGGGCCCCAAAGCCCTCGCGGCCTCTCTCTCTCCGCTCTGTGGACGCCCGGCCCAGGAAGGCTGGATGGTGCATGGGGCCAATACATGCGGCCTCCTGCATCGGCCTCTCCTGGCTCCGAGGTGTGGACGGAAGGCAGAGTTCTGCCCGACTGCAGGCAGAGCCACATTTTTAATTCAGCTTCCTCTAAGCTAAGCCTTGGGTTGGGGGGTCAACCAAGCTAAGCCTTGGTTGGATCCTGCCCCTGAGCCAGCAGGATCCAGACTGGCAGGGGATGGGGTGCCTGGCGTGTCGGGTGGTGGTTGGGGGGGTCCACAGCCCCTTCCATTCTCCCTAATGTGCTCAAGCTCCTGACAGCATCTGGCCCTTCCAGACACAGCTGCCCCTGCCTCCAGGCCCCTCCCAGAGGCCACAGAGCAGTCCTTGAGCGAAGGGCAGGCTGGCACCCTGGAGGAGGAGCAGGCAGAACGGCCCCCACGCCACCCACTCTTGAGACAGATGCTGGTGCTGGGGATGTCCAAACAGCACCAGATTTACAAGAGGACTTGATTTAAGACACATTCCACACAGCAGAGCAGGACAGGCTGTGCTGCCGCTTTGCTTGCTGAGCAGGGTTTGGATAAGTTAATAAATCAGCCATTTGCTGAAGTCAGCTTGGAACAAAGAGTCGCCATGTCTAATTAGCCCAGATCACAGAATTCACGGCCAAGCGATGCGCTGAGCAGAAGAAAGGAATCCGTCAGCTGCTAAACCCCCATTTTCTGGAGCACAGGGTAGCGTGTAGAGAGGAAGCCCAGTCAGTCAGCAGAAGCCAGCAGGCTGGTGACAACGTGACCCCGTTAGCATGGGGCCAGCCTCAATTTAGCCCCTTGCCCAGACACCTTGGAAACGTCTCTGTTTCTCGGTCGGGAAGCAGGAAAACAAGGCTCTCTGCGCACAGTCCCCCTCAAGTCACTGATTTCAGCGGACGGTTTGGACCAGAAGAATGACCTCCAGGAGAAGTCATCACGCGCGCCACGTAACGTGGCCAGGTCAGCCACGGCGCTCCGTGATCCGCCCACAGCGGGAATGTGCGCCGGCCTCCCCCAAGGGCGGGGCTGGATCTTTGAGGATGGAAATGCCTCCGAGATCGGTGTCCGCATAGGCCTCGTGCTCAGCGCCTCATGGTGCCCGAATGCCGAGGCTCTCAACCGGCGGCATGCTCCTGCGTCTCCCGCTCCTGTTTAGACTCAGAGGCCTCTCTGTGGAGGTGGCACGGTGCACAGCAGACCTGGCCAGCGGAGGGGGGACGCGCTTTGCCACGTGAGGCCCCCATCTCACCCTGGGGGCAGCGTCCAGCTAGGGGTGCAAATTCAAACCCAGGCAACGGGACAGCCAGGGAAGGCTCAGCGGGCAGCCCCGCCTCTGGGGGCTGCGACCCTGCACACGCGGCCTCCTTCCTGCAGGTCTTCCTGCTGCGTCCAGTGGCGCCGTGGGGTCCTGGAGGGCAGGGCAGGGAGCGGGGGTCACGCCCCGTCCCTGCCTGTGTCGCCACCCACAACCACGTCCACACCCAGTGGATCCCGTCCTCCCCGGAGCCCAGGACAGGGCTTCCAAAGCTGACATGGAGTCGGCCAGGACAAGTCAGTGGGTCCCAGCCACCTGCCCTCACCTGGACCACAGCAGCGGCTCCCATGTCCACTCGTGCCCCCCCCCCCGGCCCTGAAACACGGCCGGCGAAGCAGATCTCAGCACTCCCCTGCGTTCCCCGGGTACCAAGAGCAAGACTCAGAGTCTTTGCTTCCACAGGGGCTGCCGGGCTCCCCCAGCCCCACTCCCGGCTGCTTGGGCATGAACACTGGGAGGGGGCGCCTGGGACGACGGGTCCTGAGAAAAGGAGCGCAGCAGGACGCTGAGGCGGGAGCGCCGCCCTTGTGGGGGAGAGGGCGCCCTTCTCAGACCATCACCGCGCCCCCAGCACGGAGCAGGCTCAGGGCGGGCGCACAGAGCCGGGGGGCCTGGGTCCCACTCTTATCAGCACCAGGTGTCCGTCAAGCGCTGACTCGGTCTAACCACCGCCCCCCGAGCTGGGGCCGCCTCCAGCTCCTACGCCCCATGGCGCCCATCGGGGGTCACCATCAAGCCCAGCGTGGCAGCCCCCGCCTGGGGACCTTCCCTCCCCGGCTCCGTACAGGTGAGCACACACCTGCCCCGGGAGGACCGCTCCCCAGAGAGCGAACAAACAGCGGAGTGTGAGGCAGCGCCTGGTTTTGCTTGTCCGTCTTGGGTTTGTAGAATTCTCAGTAGCCATCTGAGCTGGTATCTTAGTGAATGCCCAACAGACATCCCCTCCTGACTCCAGAACGACACAGCTCGAGGGTGCCCGAAGCTGCTCCTGGGCTGAGAGTCCTGCCCCCTTCCCGTCCGCAGCAGGCAGCCTGACCTCAGAGCGGGTCACCAGCCAGGTGTGGGCGGGACGCAGGGCCCATGCCTGAGCTCAGCGAGCAGGTCAGAGCGGACGGCTGCCTCCCTTCCACTTTGATAGGAGCCAGCCCCACCCTGGACCGAGCTCTCCAGGGACACTGTGCAGCTGCCTGGGGCCACCTGAGGGTCCAGACCCCACTTCTGTAAAGTCCAGGGAGCTGGGCGGCAGTCGTGGGGGCTGCGAGAACAGCGGGCCTGGCCTCACCTGGGGTTTCACCTCCTAAGGTCCCCTGGGTGCTCGGATGTGAGCGCCAGGGAGAAGCCGCAGGGAGTTCCTTCTGCAGGAGGGGCCAGCTTGCAGCCCAAGGGGCCTCCCGGGTTCTGTCTGGGTGTGCCAGCCGGCTACTCGTCCCCACCCTCCACGCAGCTTCAGTCTGAGACCTCCACGCCCTGACCTCCGGCCAGCACCCATCGTCCTGGAGTCAAAACAGGGACCTAATTGTCCACAGCTGGCCTGGCTCTGTCCCGTCATCCCACTCCTGCTCAGACCTGGCCCTGCGGGGGCTCAGCCTCAACCTCACCAGGGCCAGCCCACTGTCTGCTGGCTCTGTGACGTGGCCACAGATGACCACAGCCTCCCCCTCGGACCCTGTGAGCTGCAGCTTGGAGACCCCAAACAGGCCAGAGCCCCAGGGCGAGGGCCAGAGGGGCTCGGACGAGCAGGCGGGACCCAGCCGGAAACACTAGCCTCACTGGCCACGCTGCTGCCTGAGAGCCTCCTGCTTTTGGCCACTTGGGGGTTGTCATGTTCTTCGCAACGTGGCCGCTGCATGTTGAGGTCCACTCTCTCTGGCCCCCTCACTGCCAGGCCAGCTGCTGGCACGGCCATCCAGACGGGCTCCCTGCCCCCTCGTGCAGGAATTCAGCCCCAGGTTTGCTACCTGCAGCTCTCGGGGCAGAGTCCCTGTGCTCCGGTTGCCGGCCACATGAGGACACGGAGGCCCGGGCCTCCCTTCACGCTCCTCGGCTTTCTGGTCAGGTGGCCCACGGCCACCACACTCCGTCCTTGGGCTGGGCCACAGCAGGGCTCCTTCTTACTTGGCTGCAGCCCTGCGTGAGCACTGGCTGCTGCACGGCTGTTCCCGGCCTGCAAGCGCCGTCACGCGACGGGTTCTGAGTCCAGTGCTGGGCAGTGCCAGGGATGGGGAGGAGGGGACCGTGTGTCCCACAGGCCAGTGCTGCACGGAGCAACAGTTGACCCCTGACGTCCCAGAGCCACAGGCCCTCCTCCCAGGCCCAGGGAAATCGTCCCCACCCCCCAGGAGGGCCCGTGCCATAGCCCTGGAAATAGCAACGCTTGGCTTGATGGTTGTAAGGAACTGCGATTATCAAACATTGTCCGAGGTGGTCACAGCCGGCTCTCTGCACAGGTGTCCCTGAGACCCCCAATGCTGTCGGCACGGTCACCCCCAGTGAGGAGTCGGTGGCCCTCACTGCACGGCTGCCGTCTGCAGCTCTGGGTCCATGTCCCTCCTGTGGCCCTAAGCCCCCTGACCCCTGCTGGCCCCGCAGGTAGCTCAGGGCAGGGCTCTGCCCCTGCGCAGCCCCCAGCCTGCTCCCCCTCCAGGCCAGGCCTGACCCAGACCGGCCTCCGGGCCATGTTCTCCACCTGCCACTTCCGCCCCCACTCCCCCCACTTTCCAGTCCTGCCTTCTCTGAAAGTTCCCCGGAGCTCCCATTGCAGCCAAGACCGCCCCATCCCCCCAGAGTCACTCCAGATGTGTTCACACAGTGGGGTCGCGTGTCCACCTGAACTCACAGCCAGGGCCAGGGCCAGGGCCACCAGCAGGAGCCCGAACAGACGGCTGAGTAGGTGCTGGGCCTCCACTGGCTGAGAGGAGGGGGCCTCGTGGCGGCAGCATTGCAACGAAGAAAGGGCCTGGTGGGGAGGCCTGGGCCAGGCCAGGGCTCACGGGAGGCAGGAGCTGGCGCTCACTCTGACCCCCGTTCTTGGACCTCCTCCTGTCTGCTGGGCCTGCGGCTGAGACGTCACGTGTTTTTCATTGTTTGCTGACATAGCACAACAGAGCACTGATTCATATGATATACAAGGAAGCTGTTAATCGATTCTGAGGGTTCTCAGCATGAGGAAAATTCTTTTACAATTTTCTTTTGGTTTTTTTCCTTTTTGTCGTCTCTCCATGAGCTGATGGATGCTAACTGGTTCTAGTTCTTCTGTCACTGTCACTTCCCACTCTTTGTGACCCCATGAACGGCAGCACGCCAGGCTTCCCTGTCCTCCACTATCTCCCGGAGCTTGCTCAAACCCATGTCCATCGAGTCGGTGATGCCATCCAACCATCTCATCCTCTGTCGTCCCCTTCTCCTCCTGCCCCCAATCCTTCCCAGCATCAGGGTCTTTTCCAATGAGTCAGTTCTTTGCATCAGGTGGCCAAAGGACTGGAGTTTCAGCGTCAGCATCAATCCTTCCAATGAATATTCAGGACTGATTTCCTTTAGGATGGACTGGTTGGATCTCCTTGCAGTCCAAGGGACTCTCAAGAGTCTTCTCCAGCACCACAGTTCAAAAGCATTAATTATTCAGCACTCAGCTTTCCTTATGGTCCAACTTTCACATCCATACATGACTACTGGAAAAACCACAGCTTTGACTAGACAGACTTCGGTTGTCAAAATGATGTCTCTGCTTTTTAATATGCTTTCTAGGTTGGTCCTAGTTCTTCTTCCAAGGAGCAAGCGCCTTTTAATTTCATGGCTTCAGTCACCATCCACAGTGATTTTGGAGCCCAAGAAAATAAAATCAATTACTTCACTTTTCCCCATCTATTTGCCATGAAGTGATGGGACCAGAGGCCATAATTTTAGTTTTTTGAATGTTGAGTTTTAAGCCAGCTTTTTCACTCTTCTTTTTAACTCTCATCAAGAGGCTCTTTAGTTCCTCTTCACTTTCTTCCCTTAGAGTGGTGTCATCTGCATATCTGAGGTTGTTGGTATTTCTCCCAGCAATTTTGATTCCAGCTTGTGATTCAGCCAGCCAGCATTTCGCATGATGTACTCTATACAAGTTAAATAAATAGGGTAACAATATATAACTTTGTCATACCCTTTTCCCAATTTTGAACCAGTCTGTTGTTTCTTGTCCGGTTCTAACTGTTGCTTCTTGACCCACATACAGGTTTCTCGGGAGGCAGGTAAGGTGGTTTGGTATTCCCATCTCTAAGAACTTTCCACAGTTCGTTGTGATCCACACAGTCAAAGGCTTTGGCGTAGTCAATGAAGCAGAAGCAGATGCTTTTCTGGAATCCCTTTGCTTTCTTTTTGATCCAGTGAAGGTTGGCCGTTTGATCTCTGCTTCCTCTGCCTTTTTTAAACTCAACTGGTCCATCTGGAAGTTCTCGGTCATGTACTGCTGAAGCCTAGCTTGGAGGATTTTAAGCATAACATTGCTAGCATGTGAAATGAGTTGTGCGGCAGTTTGAACATTCTTTGGCATTGCCCTTCTTTGGGATTGGAAAGAAGACTGACTTTTTCCAGTCCTGTGGCCACAGTGGAGTTTTCCTAATTTGCTGACATTGCACAAAAACACAGCACTGACTATATTGATATATATGAAACCCATTAATAGAGTAGATCTTAAGAGTTCTTATCACAAGGAAACATGTTTTTTAATTTTCTTCTGGTTTTTCTTCTTGCTGTCTCTAGCTGAGCTGATGGATACTGATGAAACTCATGGCAGAAGTCATTTCACACATGGGTAAGTCAGACCATCACGGTGCACAGTTTACACCAGATAGTGATGTGAGGTAACTGTGTCAGTTACACCCCAGGAAAACTGGGAAGGTCACCTTGTGTACTCTATAACAGGGTTGGGCTTGGGGAACAGTGGCTGCGGCGGGCGGAGGTGGGGCTGGGGACGCTGGGTCCTGAGGCCCGTCTGGGCAACGCCGCAGGGACCAGCCTCCGACAGTGACGTCTGGTGAAAGGGGCAGGAAGTGCAGTGGGTGGACTGGGACCTACAGCCTGTCCCCTGCCCACTGGACTCAGAGGGACGCGGAGCTGAAGGCCTCCAGGCAGGGGTGCGGGTCTCAGAGACACCAGTCTTCTTGCTGTCAGGCAGGTATGTCATCAATGATACACATATAATATGCATGTGTGTGTGTGCGTGTGTGTGTGTGTGCACCCGCTTAGTCACTCAGTTGTATCCAACTCTTCTGTGACCCCATGGACTTTGCTTGCCAGGCTCCTCCATCCATGGGATTTTCCAGGCAGGAACACTGGAGTGGGCTGCCATTTCCTTCTCCAGAGGATCTTCCCGACCCAGGGATCGAGCCTGGGTCTCCTGTACTGGCAGGCAGGTTTTTTACCATCTGAGCCACCAGGGAAGCTCATATGTGTACGTGTGCGTGTCCTTGTGTGTGAAATACATACATATATGCATATACACACATATACATGAAACTAAAGGAGATTCCCCAAAAGGATTACAGATTCTAAAGGGAATAACTGCAAAAGACTCTAAAATAAGCAAAACACAAAATTGGTTCCTTTCCTAGGAGTGCTGGAGCCTTGGAGAGCTGTCTGATTCCACAGAGGTGCGTGCCTTTGTCTGTGACTAGGCCATCCTGTGACTCTGCGGAGACAGGTGTTTACCTGGAGAAAACTGTTAGCAAAGCAAACACTTCCTCCTGTTCAGTTCAGTTTAGTTGCTCAGTCGTGTCTGACTCTTTGCGACCCCATGGACTGCAGCATGCCAGGCCTCCCTGTCCATCACCAACTCCCGGAGTTTACTCAAACTCATGTCCATCAAGTTGGTGATGCCATCCAACCATCTCATCCTCTGTCGTCCCCTTCTCCTGTCTTCAATCTTTCCCAGCATCAGGTTCTTTTCAAATAAGTCAGCTCTTCACATCAGGTGGCCAAAGCATTGAAGTTTCAGCTTCAGCATCAGTCCTTCCAGTGAATATTCAGGACTGATTTCCTTTAGGATGGACTGGTTGGATCTCCTTGCAGTCCAAGGGGCTCTCAAGAATCTTCTCTAACACCACAGTTCAAAAGAATCGATTCTTTGGCTCTCAGCTTTCTTTATGGTCCAGCTCTCACATCCATACATGACCACTGGAAAAACCATAGCTTTGACTAGACAGACTTTTTTGTTGGCAAAGTGATGTCTCTGCTTTTTAATACCCTATGTTTGTCATAGCTCTTCTTCCAAGGAGCAAGCACCTTTTAATTTCATGGCTGCAATCTCCATCTGCAGTGATTTTGGAGCCCCCCCAAACAAAGTCTGACACTGTTTCTACTGTTTCCCCATCTATGAAGTGATGGGACCAGATGCCATGATCTTTGTTTTCTGAATGTCGAACTTTAAGCCGACTTTTTCACTCTCCTTTTTCACTTTCATCAAGAGGCTCTTTAGTTCTTTGCTTTCTGCCATAAGGGGTGGTGTCATCTGCATATCTGCAGTATTGCTATTTCTCCTGGCAATCTTGATTCCGGCTTGTGCTTCATCCAGCCCAGCATTTCTCATAATGTACTCTGTGACAATGTACAGCCTTGATGTACTCCTTTCCCAATTTGAAACCAGTCTGTTGTTCCATGTCCAGTTCTAACTGTTGCTTCCTGACCTGTATACAGGTTTCTCAAGAGGGAGGTCAGGTGGCTGGTATTCCCATCTCTTTCAGAATTTCCCAGTTTACTGTGATCCACACAGTCAAAGGCTATGGCATAGTCACTAAAGCAGAAACAGATTTTTTTGAAACTCTCTTGCTTTTTCAATGATCCAGCAGATGTTTGTGACCTTACAACGGATCTTTGCCAGGTAGGGAACAGAAGTCAATTCAGATCAAATCCTTGTTTGAATCAGTTGTAACATTTACTTGTTTTTCGTTAGTCACTGATTTAAATAAAAATTTTGACATGTATTCAGCACATATTTTTACAACCATCATGATCACACCCTCTGTTAAAACTTGTCCTCTAACAGTTAGCTATGATCCCAATAAAAATTTCAACTTTTTTTTAGGAAAAATGATTCTGAGGTTTCCATGGAAGCCTGAAGGGCTGAGTCTTCAAGAATAACACAGTAGGAGGACTTGCTACTCAGAAATTCAGCTGCTGATTGGACTGGAGTCATTCCTATAAAATAGGCTTGAGATGGGGCAAATGATGAAAAAACACCCTCTCATTTTAAGAATACTTAATGCATGGCAGGGGACTGGGGGGCAAATGGTCTTTTTAAGAGTTGTTATGTGACTTTCCTGACTGTCCAGCGGTTAAAACTCAGGGCTTCCACTGTGGGGACAAGGGTTTGATACTAGATTGGGGGTTAGTGGGTGGGAAGTAAGATTCTGCATGCCACGCTCCATGGCCAGAAAAAAATTAAAAAAAGAGTTGCTAGAACAACTATATGTCCATATGGAAAAAAATATAACTGGGTCTCTGCCTTACATGTCTCACACACACTCACACACACACACACACACACACTCACACACACACACGCTACAGCGGGGCAAAGACCTGTGCATGGAGATGAAACTATAAACTTTTAAAAACATAAATGTCCATGCTCCAGAATAAAAGGATTCCTTAAACAAGACACAATAAGCAGCAACCCTAAAGGAAAAGCCTAGTTAATGAGACTACTCTAGAATCTAAACCTTCAGCTCACAAAGGCATCATCACTGAGTATACAAAAGGCCAGCCCACAGAGCAGGGGAGATACTTACTCGCATTTTAATGTAAATTTTAGAATCTGCTTGTTGCTGCCTGCAGAGTAGCCTTCTGGGGTTCTCACAGGCCCTGCGTTTACGCTTCATGTTAATTTGGGGAGAAGTGTCCCCACCTAATGATCCTGGTCCTCCAGCCCAGGGGCAGGGAACACCTCTCCACTCGGCTCCTCTTCAGTTCCCCTCAACTGTGCTGGGCACCCATATTTTCAGTGTACAGGTCTTGCACGCCTTTTGTTAAACTTATTCCCACGTCTTTTATTGTATTTTTCACACCATTACGAGCAGAATTTTTAAAATTTTCATTTTGGACTGTCTGTTGCTTGTGTATAAAATATGACTGAGTTTTGCATGTAGTGTCTGTATTTTGAAACCTTGCTGAACTCACTCAATAGTTCATTTGGGGTTAGAGTTCTCTACCTACAAAGTTCTCTACCTTAGAGTTCTCTACCTACAAAGTCATGTCACCCACAGAAGTTTTATTTCTTCCTTTCCAATCTGATGTCTTTAATTTCTTTCTTTTGCCTTAGTGTCCTGACTTGAATTCCTCAGTGGAGAAAGACAAAAAAAAAAAAAAAATGGTTAAAGGAAAAATGTCCTCAAGAAAATGGCAGAATCTCTTCCAGTTCACCTTAAGATAAAGCCCTTGTCACTCAAGGAAACCCTCCAAGGTGAGAGACAGCAGCTGGGAAGAAACAAGGCAAAAGAGGCTCTGAGACACACAGACAATGAAAGGAACAGAGACAAAAGCATAAAACAAATGCAAGTATTATATTTCTTATATAAGTGTCATATTATTCTCAGGGAAATAAGATGATGTTGCATCTATGAGCAAGAGGGGAATGACCAACTTTCAGAGAACAAACATTTGCAGGATTAAATCATGAAGGCAGAAACAAAAATATTAAGCAGAAAAGTTAGATGAGAAAGTCAAGGGAATTTCCTCGAAAGTAGAACCAAAACCCAAGGTTGAAGAGAAAATTAAGAGAATCAGAGTATCAAGTCCAAGTCTCAACATCTGGCTAATGGGGCTTCCAGAAGGAAGAGAGGGAGAGAGAGAGGGAGGAAACAGCAGCATAAAGCCTTCCAGAGCCGAGACACGAGTTTCCCGCTAAAGGGTTCCTGGCTGCCTGGTAAGCTGGGGGAACCAGTACCTGCACTACAGGCACGTCAGCCTAAACTTTCAGCGAAGCTCCGAGCGCAGGGACAGTATTCTGTAACTTCTGGGGAAGGATGTGGGAGGACCAGGAATCAGAATAGCATATAGTTTCTTAGAGCAACACGCAGAGTCAGAAGACGAGGCCGACATCCCTTTAAATTCTAATAAAGGTTTTCCAACCTCCAATACCACACCAAGTTACAACATGCACTGCGAGTGAGGTTAGAATAAAAGCTCCACACACACAAACACATTTCCCTCCTTCTGTCTCCAGGAAGTGATTAGAGAATGTGCTTTCCCCCAGATGAGAAACATTCGTCCAGAAGGAGGAAGGTAAGGGAGGGGGCTAACACAGGAGAGAAGGAGGGTTTGCCGGGATGGTGACAAAGGGAATTCAGGATTCGGGCCGCTTTACGAAAGCAGTCCATCCAGGGTGGACGTGAAGAGTAAGTGCTTCAGGAAAGATGTCTCAGAACACAGAAATGGGCAGAATTCTTAATGCTTTTACTGTATTGACAGGGGATTCCTTCCTCCAGAAACTCAGGGGTGTCACAAAGAGGTGGACTCGACTGAAGCAACTTAGCACCTATTCACTTGAAACTTAAGCAAATGAAAAAAAAGTAATTTGAAGGAAAATAAAAGCGTGTACAAGAGAGGTAATTCATTGTGGGCCACGGTGGGTCTTTGTGAACGTTCACAGAGCACCTGTGACATGCACAGTAAATGCTCATTTCAGCCCAGATGGCGCAGCAAGCGTGTCCTGACAGCCTCCCCCCTGGCCGGTGCCCCACCTCCCGGGCCCTGGGATCCAGAGCAGGAGCAGGGCCAGGGGAGTGGGCTCCCTCAGCTCCTCGACTGGGCCGAGTGCCCCCAGAGCCACCCTCTTGTCCGAGGCCCTCGCTCACAGGGGCGGCGCCTGCCCTGACCCCTTCCCTGGGGCCACAGCCGGGCCCCACCAGGGCCACTGGGGCTCTGCAAGGCTGCCCGCCCTGTCTGCGGCGTGCTGTGTGTCCTGCTGAGACCTGGCCAATGGGACTCGAGGGGCAGGGGGCTAACGGGGAAGCAAAGGAAGAGCTAAACCTGAGAAATCAAGGAGAGGTGCAGGCACATTTCTGAGGACTCGGAAGAAAACTAGGAAGAGTCATCTAGGAGAACTGCAAGTGGGTCCCTCTGGGGAGCCCAGGTCAAGGTTGAGGACTTCTGTCTGTTCTGTCGTGACCCTGTGGTTAAGGAAATCAGGCCATGAGCCTTCATGATGAACACTGAGGCCAATCGAGGTGATGGAGAAGGTGTGGATTTGGGCAGTGGGTGCTGACCTGGTGCCAACACACGGCCCAGGGATGGATGCAGAGTTCAAAGGGGGAGCGTGGAACAGGGGACATTCAGAAAAGGGGAGGGGCCACCCAGGGTGGGGGTGTCTGGGCCCCGCATACATAGCGACAGAGCTGTGCTTGTTTGCAGCCCCCAGCTTCTATCCGGGTCCTGTGTCCAGAGCAACTGTAACACTTTTGGGAAATCAACATGCTGGTGTTGGAACCCAGAAGCCCAGGAGGCTGAAAGAGGTGGCCTGGGTGCACAGCTGTGCTGGAAGAAAGCTGGCTGCATCCCCCAAGGGGCATCCAGGGGTCCCCAGCGTGGCCAGCTGCAAAGCCAGCTGCGTCCTGATGAAGCACCTAGCAAGGGTGACGGGCTCATTTCCCCCCAGTGACCGAGGAGGTCCAGGCTCCAAGGAATGAGGAGAATCGAGCGGAACCCCCCACAACCTCTGAGCTTCTCCGAAGCCTCTCCTCGCATGGGAGCATCGGGCAGCTGCTCTTGTGAGCCAGGGGATGCACAGAGGTCCTGACCTGCGAAGAGCCACTCCTTCCCAGACTGCACAGTTCGGGAACGCTGGGACGGCCCGGCCGAGACCCTTGCCTGCAGGCCTCTGGTCTCCCCTGTCTGGGTCCAGCGAGCTCACAGATTGCAGACCCTCCTGGTGTGGAGCCGGAGCTCATGTCATCCAACGGACCCCTGCACGCCTTGAGCTTAACCTGGGGCTGCAAGACGGGGGGCCTTTCATAAACCCTTTTTTGGGGGAGGCCCCCTCGAGGGAGTTTCGTTCTGACCAAGCTGGGAAGGAAAGCTGGGTGGCGTGGAGCGGGGAGGACTGCGGCCTCCTGGGCCCTGGGCCACTGACTGGTGAGCTCTGAGCCGCATCCTGCTGTTTTCAGCAGCCTGGCCTCTCTGGAGTCCGCAAACCAAGAGCAGAGGTGCGAGGCGCCCTGTGCCGGGGCGGGGGGAACCCGCCCGAGAGCAAACCCCAGGCGCTGCCCGGCCAGGCCCGGCCCCATGCGGCCCTCCCCCACCCCGCCCCGCCCCGCCCCCGCCGCGCGCACGTACCAGCCGGCGGATCTCGCGCTCGCACTCCTTCTTGATGCGGGAGATCTCCTCCTGGTGCAGGTGGTACACGCTCCTGATCTCCGCGGCCTTGGTCTTGTCGGCGCGGATGACCAGGGTCAGCGCCTCCTCCACCTGCCTCTTGGCGCCCTTCAGCTCCGAGATCTCCTGCTGCATCTTCACCTTCTCCACCTCGAAGCCCTTCCTGGCCTCCGCCCTGGCCTCGGACAGCAGCACGGCGCGCGCCCGGTCCGCGCCGGCGTCGCGCTCGGCGAGCAGCAGCGCCTGCAGCCGCTGGTTCTCGCTGTCCCTGGTGCGGACGACGCGCAGCAGCTCGGCCTCGTGCTGGCGCAGCAGCGCCTCCCGCAGCGCCTGGAGCTCCTTCAGCTTCTCCTCGTGGAGCCTGGCCCTGAGCTCGGTGAGCAGCACGGCGCTCCTGCGCTGCTCGAGCTCACGCGCCTGCCTGAGCTCCTGGTTCTTCTCCCTCTCCACCCGGCCGACCTGCGGCAGAGACACGCGGTCGGCCCGCAGCCACGCTGCGGCGGCGGACACCCGAGCGCGCCGTTCGGAACGGCCGCGGGTTCTTGCAGAGGGGGCAGC
>CM035275.1:90855080-90889864 GCA_020226075.1 Hydropotes inermis | reverse complement strand
CAGCTGGTGTGTCCAGGAAGCCCAGGGAGCGGGAGGAAAGCGGGCATCTTGCCAGGTCCTCTCACTCTCCCCGCTCCCTCTCACTCTCCCCGCTCCAGACCAGCACCCACATGAGGCCCCGGCCAACCATGTGCACCCCGCTTTGGTTGGAAGTCCTTAAATGATCAGGTCGATAGTGCAGTCTGCCCACCCCCATCTCAGGGTCTCCGTGAAAGTGAAGTCGCTGGGTGGTGTCCGACTCTTTGCGTCCCCATGGACTGTAGCCTACCAGGCTCTTCCATCCATGGGATTTTCCAGGCAAGAATACTGGAGTGGGTTGCCATTTCCTTCTCCAGGAGATCTTCCCGACCCAGGGATTGATCCCAGGTCTCCCGCATTGTAGGCAGACGCTTTACCATCTGAGCCGCCAGGGAAGTCTCGGGGTCTCCGAGGAGGTAATAAATCAAGCAGAATAGTGCCCCTTGGGTCTCTCTGAGTGAGCTGTTTTGTGTTCGGAGGGTTTAAAATAAGACACAGCTCACGGCCCAGGGCGTGTTGGCACCGTGGTTTGGACACCTTGGAGGCCGGTCTGTACACCTCGCCCCACCTCCGTCCTGCCGGCCTCTGTCCAGCTTTCTCCACGTGGAGCCCGTGGGCTGGTGGGCCGCCCCCAGCGAGCAGGTAGAAGGAAACCACCAACACACAGGCGTCACCAGGGTGATGCCCCAGCAAGGGGTGAGTGAGCAGGGTCACAGAGAAGCTTCCACCTTGCAGAGCTGGTCACGTTGGCATGGTTGCTCTCTGGGTTAAGAGGCTGACCCACAGCCAGCAAAGGCTGCGTTTGATGCTTCTGGTCTGGTCAGTTCTGTGCAAACCCAAGGCCATGACAGGGGGCGGGGGGATGCTCTCTGTCATATCCCACAGGGACCCCCTAAGTACAGGCCATCCGACAAACACCCGGAGGAGGGGGAAGGTCCAGCCGTGACAGAGGTGGCCAGTCATGCGGGCTGTAGGCTGCCGGGAGCTCAGACCTGGGTGGCGGTGGTTCCAAGGAGCCTCCCTCCACACTCCCCCCCGCCCCCCAACTTCAGACATGCTAGTTCCGGAGCACGGTCTTTCAGCAAACTCACAGCACAGAGCATCTGCGCGGAGGGACACACGTCCTACTGGACTAGACCCGGAAGCCGTCAGGGCTGGCGCACTCCTGTGGCAAGGCCCTCACTGGTAACAGCAAGACTCTAGCTGCAAATCCAATGACACGTGTGCGGAACAGGCTTGTTTGACTGCGCTCGGCTGACTCGACCCTTAGAATAACATGCAGTGTTTTAATGAGACTCTGGAAAGAGATTAGAATTCTTGAGGGTTTGGACTGTGACGTCTATTTCTAACCATAGCGTTCTCAAAGAAGTCACATGTGTGCTGATCTTGAGCACACCCCATCAGAAGTAGAGTTTGAAGAAAACTGGGTGGCGGCCTTTGACAGGAAGGAAGGAAAGGTAACTTTCCATTTCCCTCCCTGGGTTCTGCAGAGAGCGGTAGTGGAGAGCCGGAGGAGCTGGGCACGGCCTGCCTGGCCGGGAGGGCAGGGCTGCACACAGCCGGGTGGTCCCCTTTCCCTGTCCGCCTGCCAGGCACACGACCTCCCAGAGGTTTCTAGAAGGTTGTTCTCAAGTCCCCAAAGCCTGAGCCTCACCCAAGAAAGCCTATTAAGCAAGTCCAGGCTCTCCAGGAAGAAGGCCCAGGGGTCCACCCAGCGGGTGGAGACACTGCTCCTGGTCATCAGAGGGAGGGGATCCAGCTCCGGGGGAGGAGTTCTGGGGAGGGAGCCCCCTCACCCCAAATGTCCCTGGTGGGGCCGGAGGTCACGGGAGAGGAAGAGCCAGGCGGGGCTCCGGGCGGGCGACCGCCGGCCCAGTGAGACGGTCAGCCCACCTGAGCCCAAGAGTGGGGCTTCTCCAGTGTGGGACATCCCCCCACGGTGACCGTCACACCAGACAGCGAAAGTCCTCTGATGGAGAAGACGCCGTCCTTCTCACGACGCCCGCAGTTCTCATCCACAAGACCTCTGCCCTGACTTCAACACACTCGTATTTTGATCCATCAAGTTGGCCGTGACTCATCACTCCTAGTCTACAGAACTGAATCTACCCCACTGTCCCTTTGTGTTGAAAGGAGATGTGTGTGATTCAGGCTGCAGCTCTGACTCACCTGTGAGTGAGTTAAAGGCTGAGCTTTCCTAGAGGTGCTATAACTTATTCTTAAATAAACTTTGAGACGAGTGTCGATTCAGATGCAGCCTTGTGAGTCGATACAGACAGCCCTGTACTCCCGTGCAGTTCCCACGGGGAAGCATCTTGAGACACTAGGAATCATGACTAAGATGCTGACTTCCGGAATGTCAGCAAAGAGACCATTGTATCTCCATCTCTGCCCCGACCTTTATCCCTGCCTCAGCCCCTGGCAACCACAAATCTGCCGCCCATTTCTATAACCTTGTCATCTCAAGAATGTTATAGAAATGAAGTCATATAGCACAGGGCCTTTTGGAATCAGCGTTCTTCACTCAGTGTAATTCTGGAGCTCCATCCAAGTTGTGTTCGCAGAGCTCACTTTCATTCGTGTTAACTGCTGCGGGTGTAATACTCACAGTGTGGACACATCATCCCCTCGCCCGCTGAAGGACAACTGGCTGGTTATTACAGATCATGCTGCTATAAATGTTCATGTCCAGGTTGTTGTGTGAACCTGTCTTCATTTCTCTGACACAGATGCCTAGAAGTGCAATTCAGACCCAGCTGAACGTGTAGTTATTTAAGAAATAGCAAACGGCTTTCCAGAAAGTCTGCGCCATGTGGCCCTCCCACCACCAGCGTGTGAGGGGTCCAGTTTCCCAGCATCCTTGCCAGCATTTAGAGTTGCTGCTTTTTTTTATTTTAGCCATTCTGATAAATGGTATCTCATCGTGGTTTTATTTCTTTTAACCTACTTTTTAAACTGAAGTATAGTTGATTTACAATGTTGTGTTAATTTCTGCTGTAAGCAAAGTGACTCAGTTTTATACATATATACATTCTTTTTCATCTTATTTTCTATTATGGTTTATCGAAGGATACTGAATGTAGTTCACTGTGCTTTACAGTAGGACCTCGTTATTCATCCATTCTACATGGAATAGTTTGCATTTGCTAATCCCAGACTTCCAGCCCGCCCCTCCTCTCTGCCCCCTTGGTAACGACCAGCTTTTTCTCGCTGTCTGTTTCTGTTTCTTAGATAAGTTCATTTACCCCATATTTTATATTGAGATAAAGAGATATCATATAAGAGATATCACGTTGCTTTTTGTCTTTTTCTAACTTACTTCATTTACTCTGATAATCTGTCAGTCCTTCTGTTTGCTGCAAATGGCATGATTTCCTCCTGTTTTTGGTTGAGTAATATTCCATTGTATATATTTACCACATATTCTTGATCTGTTCATCTGCTGATGGGCACTTAGGTAGATCCCACATGTTGACTATTGTGAACAGTCCTGCTATGAACACTGGGGTGCATGTGTCTTTTGGATTATAGTTTTGTCCAGATGTGCGTCCAGGAGTGGGATTGTTGCATCATATGGTAATTCTATTTTTAGCTTTCTGATGAATCTCCACACTGTTTTCCATTGTGGCTGTGCTGATTCACACCCTCCCCGACAGTGTAGGAGGGTTGCCTTTTTTCCACACTCTCTTTAGCATTTATTGTTTGTAGACTTTGATGAGGGCCATTCTGATCAGTGTGAGGTGATACCTCATAGTTTTCATTTGCTTTTCTCTAATAATTAGTGATATTGATCATCTTTTCACGTGCCTATTGGCCATCTGTATGTCTTAAGAGAAATGACCATTTACGTCTTCTGCCCATAGTTTGGTTGGGTTGTTTATTTTTTGCTGTTTTGTAGAGTTGTGTGTGCTGTTGGATATTTTGGAAATTAAGCTCTTGTTGGTTGTGTTGTTTGCAAATATTTCCTCTGTTTATGATTTCTTTTGCTGTGCAAAACCTTGTAAGTTTGATTAGTTCGCACTAGTTTAATTTTGTTTTTATTTCCACTGCCTTGGGAGACTGACCTAGGAAAACTTTGGTATGATTTATGTCTCGCTGTGGCTTTAATCTGCATTTCCCTCATCACCACTGGTAACCATTGTCACGTGCTTGTCTGCCATCTGTGCGTCCCCAGCGAGCTGTCTGCTGCTGGCCCTCCGGCCAGAGAGGGCTGGCTTTCCTTGGTGCCGCCTCCGTCTGTGCCCATGCGTCCATCTGACTTGCTGGCCTCTTCAACTCCGACCCCGGGAGGAAACCCAGGGAGCTCACCGCTGTGTCCTCCTGGGTCTTAAGGTCCCTAGTTGCCCTACATTCTTCACCCCACCTTTCCGTCTGTTTCTGTTGTTTTAGACCAGAGTCCAGAGATTTTAGTGTACTAATGGGAGGAACAGGGATAAGTATGTCTGCTCTGTCTTGAGGCAGAATGCCACAACTTTTTGATCACAGAAAAAAATCTTAGACTTGTATTTACTACTATTTCAGTTAGAATTTAAATCATAAGCATGATTTAAAATTCGCTAGCTCAAGTCTCAGGATCAAAGACAGACACTATACTAAATGATGGTAGGGAAGCCCCTGCAGGTCCAGGGGTTAGGACTCCATGGTTTCAATACCAAGGGCCCAGGTTCAGTCCCTGGTTGGAGGACTAAGATCCCGCAAACCGTGTACCGAGTGGCCAAATTTAAAGGAATAAATAAATGATGGCAGACACCACCCACCTGTTTGAGCAAAGGGTCCCCAGCACCGCCCTTGAGTGAGCGGCTCTGGGAGACATGTGCTGTGTGGGCCACCCTGACTCAGTCCCGGGAGGACGGCCCTCCTGAGACACAGGGGCTGCAGCAGCTACGCCTTTGCAAAGTGAACCACTGAGCCTCCTCAGGGTCAGTGCGAGTTTTGAAAAGAACAGACCTGGCTTTATGCACAGCCCTGCTTCTGCCAAACCTGTCACCCGGCCAGTCAGCGTTTAAAAATGGAGACATCTAACAACCAGATTTCCAAGAAAGACTCTCGGGATCACCAGCCAAAGCCCGGGTTGTTCAGATGAGGAAACCGGGCCTGGGGGGGGGGGGGGCGGGTCCCTCGAGGAGAGCCGGCTCCAGGCCTGCCCCCACCCATGGCAGGCAGCACCACGCGGCCTGGTGGGGTCCCTTGGGGGCTTGTGACCGGAGGCGGCAGGAGAGACCCCAGAAGGGTGACTTCTGGACTGAGCCAAACTGGCCAAGCCTGAAAGTCACTCCGTGTTTCTGACTCGGGAAGCTCAAAGGGATGCCTCAAAAGCAACAAACTCTTCCAGAGTGACTCAACCGTGCCCAGAACGATGCTCAAATACATTTAAAGGAATACAAAGAATCCAGCCCAACAATGTAAAATCACAATATCTGCCATTCAATCAAACATTTCCAGACCCGCAAAGAAGTGGGGAAATGGGATTCCTAATTAGAGGAGAACCCCAACAAAGAGAAACACAGGCGCGAGGCACACGTGAGGATTAGCAGACCAGGATGTCAGAGCCGCCAGAACTCAAAAAACCACCATTTCCGCAACGTAGGGGAAACAGCAGCCTGTCAAGAAGAGACATAGAATAATTTCCAAAGACCCACATCAATAATATAGAGATTAAAATACCATGTCTGAGGCAAGAAAACATAGTATGTGGTATTAACAACAGAATTACCCATCCCAAAGGAAAGGTTCATAAACTTCAAACATAGCAACAAAAGTTATCCAAACAAGAACAATGATTTGAAACCCACTGTCATTTGTTTCAAAAATATGTCAACAGCCTCTTCTTTACTAAAATCTTGACATTATTCCTCTTCCCTTTGAAATTCTACCAACCACACAGAATAAGGTTATATATTACCCCCAATAGGATGCTTTGTTTTTGATTGAAGACCTTCCATTGATCACCCTATCACATCTCTACAGGACAAGAAAATGTATGTAAATGGAAATTTACAATTTTTACTGTGACCTTCAGTGCTGAGGTTATAAAAATGTCTTCCAGGTTGAGTTATCATTGCAATTATCATTGCTCTATAACTGGTTCAAATAGTACAAATATATTACAGATTCTGATAAATTATTAAGAAGTAAAATCGTATGAGAAATGCATCTCTGAATAAGCTGAAGGGGGCTGGCGGTCTGAGTGCTTTAGTTAAAGCTTCCTCTCCTCCCTGGGTCTGTGGGGTCTGCCTTGCTTTGCAGGGGGTTGGGAGGTAAGGTGGGGGCTGTGGGCAGCCCCCCACCCCAGAAAGCCTCCTAAGTGCGCACAGCTGGTGCAGGGGTCACTGCTCGAAGACCACCGAACCCGCTGCTGCACAGCCAAACCGGCGGGCCTGCAGGCACCTCGGGTGCATCACGGTGCCCAGGCCTGCCGGGGACCTCTGTCCTGACCCTGCCCTGGGCACTGATCCTGGACGGTCCCAGGGAGGGTGCCCAGAGTTTCTGAAAGCCCAAGACAGGCTGCCAAGGAGGGGAGGGCCCGGGCCTTGGAGAGGAGCAGGGGCTGCAAGGAAGAGGAGGAGGTTCTGGGAGGACCTGCCAGAGGATACCCGGCTCAGGCCCCAGGGCAGCGGGCTGGCCATGTTCTGCGCCTGCCTCCACCGATGCCCCGCAGAGACCACACGGATCCCGGAGGGAGGGACGGATCCCGCCACCACGCGCTGATGGTTCTGACTGATCTGCCCCGGACCAGCCTGAAATGGGCCTGGGAGAGACGAGGCAAATGCTTCTATAACGGGAAAACCGTCTCTTTAGTCTAAATCACGCAGTTTTACTAAGCAGGAAACAGCCAGCCTCATGAATGGCCAGACGAGTGAAAAAGATCACACGGTTCAGAAAGAGGCCCCATGTTACGTCTAAGGATAGAATACATCATGTTCACCAGCAAGGGGAGAGGACCATTCACGAGCACTGGGGTGATTAGCTGGCCGATCGTGAATGAGAAATAAAGTTGTGCAATACTGCCTTTCTGACAGGAAATTCTAAATGGATTAAGAGAATTAAGGGCAAAAAATCAAATCATAAAAACTATTGGGGAGATGCAGAAAGGAGCATTTCTGAAGTCTCTGGAGAGAGGACTCTTTAGGCTTAAAGGGGATAAAAGGAACCCACAGGAGCCAAGATCAATAGATTCCACTAGAAGGTAAAAACACGTGGAAACATCGTTTACAGCAAATACAACAAAGCTCGTGTCTTTACTATTTTAGGAGATTGTGGTACTCAACAGTAACACTAAGGTCTCACCAGATAAATAGGTAACTATCAAAAGACATAATTTGCAAAAATGGAAAGAAAAGTGATTTTTAAAACATAGGAGAAAATTGCCTCTGCTTAAGATGTGGAAAGTCATGAGAAAATGTCCCTTCTGTCCTGAAAAATGACAAAGAGCCACATAATCTGCTAAATCATGTGTTTCCTTGGGCCCAGGAAGAGTCAGGTCCCGAGAGAAGCAAAGGGCGACAAGCTGGTCCCGGGGACCCGGGCGCCTGAGCTGGCTCACCGTGGGCAGGGCTCAGGGGAAGAACTCAGCCCCAGCTGCAGCTCGTCTCTGTGGCCTGGACAGGGCACACCAGCCCCGGGTCGCTGGCCCCAGATGTGAAGCAGGCGGAGGGAGGACGGAGGCTGGAGAGGCCGCCCCACCCCCAGCCCCTTCTCACAGGCGCAGAGAACACCTCGGCCACTGGGAGAAGACCAGCAAACCGTCCTGTCCTCAGGGTCGCGGGGACAGGGTGGGAGGAGACCCCTGCGCCCCCCTGCCCGGGCGGGAGGAGAAGACCCTGCCCTGGGGAGGGAGACAGAGGCCTGGGGGTCAGGACCCTGCAGGGATGCCAAGCAGAGCTCGGGGCTGGGGAAGGGGCGCGAAGGCTGAGAAGATCCCCACTGAGCCCAGGCACACGGGCCTCGACTCCTCAGGCTGGACCGGAAGAACGAGACCCCGTCCCCCAGACAAGCCTGCACGGGTACAAGCCAACAGCAGCCCAGGGCTGGGCCAGGAGCCCCGCTTCAGAGCGAGACCCTTCCAAGATGCCAGCGGGCACAGCTCCAGACAGCAAGGGCGGAGCAGGAACACGGTAACTGCCCTCCTGGCCCCGGGCCCCACGCTGCCCGGCTGCCGAGGCCTCACGGCTGGAGGGTCACACCCCCTGACCCCCTTCCCCACTCCAACCCACGGAGACGGGTGTCCATTTCTGGCATACACGCTCCCTCAGGCTCCACTCTGCTTCCACAGACAGCGCCTGACATTCAACAAGAAATTATGAGATCAGAAAAAAGCAAGGAAAACAATCCATTGTCGACAAACACAGCAATCAGAACTAGATTCAGAGATGCTCCGCTGTTGCAACTACCAGACAGAAAACTTGGGAATCAGACGAAATAGTTACAATATTTATATGCTTAAAGCCCCAAGACATTCATGAGAGAAAGTTAAAGATCTAAATGGAGAGACACACTGTTCGTGGATCACAAAACGTAATATTGTTATGTTAATTTCCCCAAAATTGAAATAGATGTCAAATGCAACCTTAAAATTCCAGTGGACTTTGTTTTGTAAAAACTGAAAAGCTGTTTCTAAAATAGATATGGAAAAAGCAAATGATCTAAATTTGCAGTTTGAGAAAATGTAACAGGTAATTTTGGAAAATAACAGATTTGAAGTTGGAAATCATCACCAGGACTTTCAGCTTACAATAAAACTCTAGCGATACATGCATAGTATATGACGTCATATTTGTGTATATGTCGTATGCTCAGTTGTCTCCAACTCCTTGCGACCCCGTGGACTGTCGCCCGAGAGGCTCCTCTGTCCATGGGGTTCTCCAGGCAGGAACACTGGAGTGGGTTGCCGTGCCCTCCTCCAGGGGACCGTCCCCATCCAGGGATCAAACCCGAGCCTCCTGTGTCTCCTTCACTGGCAGGCAGGCTCTTCACCACTAGAACCGCGTGGGGGCCCCACATAGGTGTATATGTACGCATATAATGTTAAATGATGTGGTGTGTAAGCAACGTATGATGCAAAGACACACAGATCGTGGAGCAGAACCGAAAAAGAGCCCCATGTATTATCTGGCCAATTAGTGTTTGACAAAAGGTATGAGAAAATTCAGTGGAGAAAAGACAGTCTTTTGAACAAATGGTGCTAGAGCAGTTATGCATCTATATGCCAAAAACAAACAAAAAAGGAAAAAAGCCACACAACCCCACAGCTCAATTCATGTTAGGAAACCTAGTAGAAATAAATCATGGAACTAATGTGAAGCTAAAACTATAGAATTTCCAGATGAAAATAGATAAAAATTTCCATGAATCTTGGATGAGACAAAAACATTCTTAACAAAAAAAGCACAAATATCATATAAGAAAATGTTGACAAATTAGACTTCATAAAAATGTAAAATTTGTCTTTGAAAGGTTGGTTAAGAAAATGAAAAGACAAGCCAAGGCTGGGAGAACATATTTACAAAATACACATCTGATAAAGGTCTTGTCTTCAGAATATATATATATTCTTTACATTTCAAAATTCATTAAGAAGACAAATAATCTGATTAAAAAAAATAGCAAATGATTTTAAACACCTGTCACCAAAGCGCTTCCCTGATAGCTCAGTTAAGAATCTGCCTGAAATGCAGGAGATTCCTAGGTCGGGGAGATCTGCTGGAGAACGGATAGGCTCCCCACTCCAGTATTCTTGGGCTTCCCTTGTGGCTCAGCTGGTGAACAATCCTCCTGCAGTGCGGGAGACCTGGGTTCGATCCCTGGGTTGTGAAGATCCCCTGAAGAAAGGAAAGGCCGCCCATTTCAGTTTTCTGGCCCGGAGAATTCCATGGACTGTATTGTCCATGGGGTAGCAAAGAGTCAGACACGACTGAGCGACTTTCACTTTCACTTTTCACTTTCTCCAAAGGAGTGAACAGACAGCAAATAATCAAACGAGAAGACCGGGGTGCCCCTCCTCAGGGACCGGCGGGTGAGGGCCAGCACTGCACTCCCGGCCGTGGAGCCGCGGGTGAGGGAGCGGGGCCGCCCGCAGGTGCTGGCGGGCGTGCACAAGCGCTCGGCCGCTCTGGGCTCTGCAGCTGGGCCAGACGGGCAGGGACCACCCCACCCCGCGTCCCGCTGGGCCTGACCCCACGGACACCCGTGTGTGACCGTCTCAGGGGGCACTTGCCGCGTGGAGAAGCAGCAACAGTGGGCTCGGCGGAGCCCCCAGACTCCACCCCACCCCCGGGCCCCACATCTGCTAAACGCCACCGGAAGGCCCTTCTGGGTTTTGCCTCTGTCCCGCCCTGAGACCACAGCAGGGCACAGTCAAGGCTGCTGTTTAATAAAACCCTGAGACACGTGCATCAGCTGCCGCGCTGGGGCCTGCCCTCAGACGAACCTCAGACTGAGTGTGTGAGAGCCTGACAAACGTCCCTTGGTGCTTTAGGAATAGCGATCGCTTCCTGCACACAGTCCATCTCCAAAGGACGAAGGAGCCACAGAAAGGTCAGTCTGGGGGACCTCAGTGTGGACGCGATGGGTTCCAAAGTCCTTCCTGTTCCCAGCCACCCCGTTACCCAAGGGGACAGGGAGCTCGGGTGACGTCCAGCAGTGGACGGTGGGGGGGCCTGGGGAAAGTCTTCTGGGGGCACTGCCCAGCCTCCTCCCGGGCCCCATCCCCTCAGCCCCGCCACCGCTGGGCTCGCACAGAGCTCTCGACGCGCAGGAAGACCCAGGCGGCTCTTCGGAGCCAAAGCCACGGTGGGCCGACCCAGCACCCGCCGGCAGAGTCCCAGCAGAGGGCAGAGACACCCGACCTGGGGGCCAGGCTCAGCCAGAAGGGAGCAGGGGCGCAGCTCAACGTCAGAGCCGCCAGCCGCGGAGCGCGGGGTCCCCGGGGCCCGCAGGGTCTCTTGGCCTCGAACCTCAGGACCTTCCGGTTGAGTCCCAGCCCCCAGGCCGCCTGGAACAGTCCCAGCGTGGAATGCCTTCCTGCCCAGGCGTGGGCCTGGCTTCCCTCTGAGGCCAGGCTGCCGTCGACCGCGTCCTTGGCCCCATGCTTGGTACCCTGGTGTGGCCCCCACGACCCTCCCCGACCTGTTAGCCGCGCCGCCCGAGGAGGCCTCCTCCTGTGGCGTCAAAGGGACAAGCACCAGCCCAGCACCAAGGGCCCAGGGCAGATGGTGCAGGCCAGCCCTGGGCCCGGGCTCTGGAGCTCTGCTGGCCGTGGGCTGGGGACCCCAGCCAGGGCCTCTGAGCCAGGAACTGCGCCCACCAGGCTCGGGGAGGAAGATAGGGTGACACCCTCCAAATGGCATCCTGTCGCTGTGACCCGAGTCCCGGGCTTTGCAGCCCCTCACTGAGGAGGGCCGCTTTGGGGTCTGAGTGGAGAATGAACATCAGCACCTACTCTACGTCCAGCTCGATCACCTGGAAGCCAAGGAGCAGTGCTGTGTGCTCAGTCACTCCAGTCACGTCCGACTCCTTGCGACCCAAGGACTGTAGCCCGCCAGGCTCCTCTGTCCATGGGATTCTCCAGGCAGGAATACCAGAGTGGGTTGCCATGCCGTCCTCCAGGGGACCTTCCGGACCCAGGAATTGAACATGTGTCTCTAACGTCTCCTGCATTGGCAGGAGGGTTCTTTACCACCAGCATCACCTGGGAAGTCTAAAGAGCAGCAAAAACCCGAAAGAGGTGGGACCGCCCTGAACGGACCCCCACAGCCCGTTCCGCGCCGAGGGCACGTGCGGGCACTCTGCTGTCTCAGGGCAGGCGTCCCTGGTCTGCGGCTGGCGTGGAGCTCTTCCTACGCCCGCCCTCCCGCCCCCACCAGCTCCCCAGCCACAGGGCTGCGCCCCGTGGTCCCACATTGTCAGGTGTCAGGTGGTGGGTCTGCCCAGCACCGTCTGCATGGGAACAGGACCCAGTCTGACGTGTGCGGCATTTGCATTTCATAAGCGAGCCCTCTCGTCCTCCCGGAGCCGAGGACGGACGGCTTGGACACACCTGTGCGTGGCCCTTGGCCTCTACCAGGTAGGTGCGACCTACCTTCTGAGACCCTGGGGCAGCTCAGAGGCTGACCCCAGGTCGGTGATACCATTGAGACGAACTGAAGTCTCGCCGTGGCCGGCTTTACTCTGCCCTGGGGCTCCCTGCCAGAACTCGGGGAGCACTGGAACGGCCGGGCAAAGGCCCAGAGCCACCACAAGCATCCTCAAATCTGCACCTCGGACCTGGGCTTTGCACCAGTGGCAGAGTCAAAGGCAACAGTGTTTGCAGCTGCAGTCCACATGCACAGCTTCACAGCGAGCCCACTCACAATCCAACACGTGTCAGAACCATTTATGTTTGGCCTGTGACGGTCTTTCCACAAAGCCCAACCAGCTCCACTCAACTGCTGACGTTCTCTGCTCTGGAGAGACCAAGGCACACGCAACAACACCCACTTCTTTCAAGGAAAAGTGCTGGACATCAGGTGATAAGCTGCTGTCACCCCCAAACACTTTGAGTCCCTTGCAGGAGAAAGGATGTCGATGGACAGACTGTGATCCTTGATTAAGTTTTAAAGGGAAGACCCCATCCCTCCACAAGGCAGACAGATGGTGTGGAGGGAGCCATAAACATGCCTGTTATTAAAAAAAAACAAACAAACCTGGCCCACGAGCCCCCCCTCAGGCCACCCCACCCCCAGAACAAGGGAGCCAGGGTGCTCGCCACACCCAGCACGGAGCCACCCAGCCAGCCCCCACCCCAACCCCCACAGCTGCCGAGAGACGGGCTCCAGCTCTGAGCACGGATCTCACAGCCCAGAGCCCAGGAGGAGCAGCCGGCGCCCTGGGCCCGGGGCTCCCCCAGGAGCCGCAGGAGCAGAGGGCGGCGGGGGGGCCCACGTCCTCTGACGCCCCTTGCACACGTAAGGGGACTTACCTGCCCCCGTGCACTTTGCAGCTACACCCGTGTGCACGCTGAGCACAGGAGCCAGCTCACCCGGGGAAACCCGTGCAGAAAGCCCTCAGCCCCACCTGAGCAGGGACCCGCAGCGCTCCGAGCGAAGCACTCACACCGGGCCCTCCGGCCGCGGCCTCTCCTCCACCTTCCTCTGACCCCGGGATGCTCTGGCGGCCTGTGCAATCAGCTCCCCGGGTTCTGTGACTCAGCAAAGCGCTCGGCTCCTCTTTTCAGATGGAATTTACCACGCGATGACTACATCCAGGGGGAGGGACCAGCTCCCGTCGTTTCTAAGCAGGATCGAGAGCTCTTCAAGCGGCTCCGAGATGCTCCAGGCAGCCGGCCGCTCCATTCAGAGGCCTCGGGGAGGACGGGAGGACGCGGTGGGGGGCGGCTTCTCTGTGTTTGCGCAGCAGGGACCCTAAACTCCGCGGGTCCTGCCACATCCTCCGGGGATCAGACGGTGACGCCGGACAGCTCCTGCCACAGTGCTCCCCCCGCGTCCAGCACTCCAGGACGGCGCCCAGCCCCCTTCCCTTTAGAGAAGCCCGGTAGACTCCACGCAGCAGTAAGGTCAGTAATATGAATGGAGGAGGAAACGGCACCCGCTCCAGGGTTCTTGCCGGGGAAATCCCACGGGCGGAGGAGCCTGGAAGGGCTGCAGTCCATGGGGTCACGGGAGTCAGACCCAACTTAGCAACCGAACAGTAACAACGCGCTATGAATGAACTTCCAGTTTGAGGGTGTTCATGCTGAGGTGACAGGAAGGATCAGCATCCGTCAAGCTCTGAAGAATGAAAACACAGAGACGATTCCAGTGCCGCCGGACCCACCGTGCAGCGGATGGGCACACGAGCGTGCCCTCTGTCACCTGCCCGCGCTCCATCACGGACTGGCGGGAGCGAGGTGGCACTCCAGAACGGGCGGCGCCTCAGGGCTCTCCCAAGCTCCGGGGCGCTCGGAGTCCAGCTGCTCTGGCTGATCAAGGAGACAGGACTGGGCTGCCGGGGGCCTCACGCTGCGGCCACGCTGGAGGCCAGGTGGGAAACCGAGGCACCAAGAGGTCAGGTAATCTGCCCAGGTCACCATGCTGGCAAGTGCTGGAGCCACGACCCAAGGTGGGCGTGGAGAGAGGAGGGCGGCTCTGGGGGCCAAGATCCAGGCCCCACGGGATTGCCCACTCCGTAGGGTCTGCTCAGGCCCGGCTCAGGGTGCCTCCATCCAGGTGAGAGGCAGACCACACGTGTTTTAACTGGGAAACGCGACTTCGAAGAATGCATCCTGAGAAAATGATAATGGCGCTTGTACAGATTTTATTTAACAAATACTTTCACAGCACTTAGCCTGTGCCACGCACTTTAAATAGAACCCAATCAGGGAAGATTATGACGACGTTGCCCATAACACACCAGAGACACCGCCTCGGTGGAAGCCCCCTGCATGTCTGTGCCCAGTCGCTGAGTTGTCTCTTTGTGACCCTGTGGACTGTAGCCCACCGGGCGCCTCTCCATGGGATCCTCTGGGCAGGAATACTGGAGTGGGTGCCACGTCCTTCTCCCGGGGATCTTCCTGAAAGTCCAACGACAGATGATTTACATGAATCCTGGATGAACACGGACCACAGTGAGCAGCACCACTCAGCACGGCTGAGATTCTGTCCCGGCGTGGAGACATGTAAACAGCACACTGCTAAGCTTTTAAAAGCCGGCTGTGAAAAGTGTGTACAGTATGGCAACACTTCTATCTTTAAAAATAAGCGAGTGCATTAAAGACAGACACAGCGCAATGGGATAGAACAGAGCCCAGAAATATAACAGGGAGCTTGCGCACACACACAAGTCATTTTTGACAAGGGTGCCAGCACCATCCATGAGAAAGAGGACGGCCTTTTCAACAAATAGCGCCGGGAAAACCGAGTATCCACATGGGAGAGAATGAAGTTGGATCTCACCTCACACCACGCAAAACTCAACTCAAATCGAAGGACGGACCTACATGTAAGACCTAAAACAAGACAACCTTTAGAAGCAAATACAGGACAAAAAGCTTCACAACCTTGGACTTGAAAGTGATTTCTTGGCCATGACCAAAGGCACAGGTAACAGAAGAAAAAATAGACAAATTGGACTTCATGAAAACTTTTTAAAAATTTTGTGCATCAAATGACACTATTCACAGAGTAACAATGAAACCTCCGGAATGGAAGAACATATTTGCAAATCAGGCATCTGATAGAAGATTAGTATCTAGACTATACAGAGAACTCCTAAAACTCAACAAGAAACAGCCAGATTTAAAAAAAAATGGGCAAAGGTTTATAGTCTATGGGAACTTGAGTAGAATTTGTACCCTGCTCTTGTGTGAAAATTGCATGAGTCTTAATTATGTTGAATTGGTTCATAGTGCTTTTCAGCTCTACTACATCCTTCTACTTTTCTGTCTATTCATTCTATTAATTTCTGCGAGTTTGATATTGAAACTCTGACTGAAAATCATAGTTTATCTACTTAAAAATTTGTAATATACAGTGGAACTATATGTAACTTTGTTCTGTATTTTCAAAGTCTCCTGTAAACATGTTATCATACTTTCATAATTTAAAAGAGAAAAAACATTAAAAATTAAGAAAAAATGGGAAAGAGCTTGCATAGGCATTTCTCTAAAGGTGGACAGACAGCCAATAAGCACATGAAAAGAGGCTCCACATCACTGACTGTCAGGGAAAGTGAAAGTCGCTCAGGCGTGTCTGACTCTTCGTGACTCCTTGGGCTAATACAGTCCAGGGAGTTCTCCAGGCCAGAAGACTGGAGTGGGCAGCCTTTCCCTTCTCCAGGCGATCTTCCCAACCCAGGGATCAAACCCAGGTCTCCCGCACTGCAGGCGGACTCTTTACCAGCCGAGTCACAAGGGAAGCCCCAGACTCCTGCAGTGGGTAGCCTATCCCTTTCCCAGTGGATCTTCCTGACCCAGGAGTCTAACCGGGGTCTCCTGCTTTGCAGGTGGATTCTTTACCAACTGAGCTATCAGGGAAACCCAGATATCACCCCACATCCATAAGGATGGACACTATTAAAAAAAAAAAATAAAGCAATAAACAAGTGCTGGTGAGGATGTGGAGAAACTGGACCCCTGAGCACTCAGGGCAGGAATGTAAAGTGATTCAGCAGCTGGAACACAAGTACGATGCCTCCTCAAAGAAAGAGAATTACCACATGATCCAGCAATTCCACTTCTAGGTGTACGCCCAAACGAACTGGACGTGGGGCTTGAGATATTGTGTCTCTGTGTTCAGAGCAGCGCAATTCACAAAAGCTAAGAGGCTAAGTGTCTCCAGATGGATGAACACAAAAGCAGAAGGTCACGCGCACACATTACTCAATATCACTCCACCTTCAAAAGGAGGGAAGTTCCGCAGAATGCTACAACGGGGACGAACCTTGAGGACACGATGCTAAGCGAGACCATCCAAGCCCGAAAAGACATATGAGGGAATCTCACTCACACGAGGTCCCTGAAAGCAGTCAGGATCAGAGAGCAGGTCCGACGGGTCTCAGGGCCTGGGAGGAGGCGGGGGAGGAGCTCCCGTTTAGTGGGAGTGGCTTTCATTTTGCAGCCGCCAAGCGTCATGGAGATGAGTGGTGGCACAACAACGTGGGCGTATTTAATACCACTGAGCCGTGCACTTCACTGGCGGTCCAGTGGTCAGGACGTGGTGCTTTCATGGCTGGAGTCTGATCCCTGGTCAGGAAACTAAGCTCCCGCAAGCCACGTGGTGTGGCCAAAAAAATAAATGAAGTGGCGAAGGTGGTAAATTTAACATTAAACACATTTTAACACAGTAAAACGTGGGGAAAATAAGTGTGCATATATATATTTGTGTGTGTTTCAGTTACATAAAAATAGAAAGTCTGAAAGTGCACATACCCAAGTATGAAATGTCTCTCTAGAGGGTGGGATCTCAGAACAGCTGACTTTTTGGATTGTATCTTCCCGTATTGTATGTAACTTTTAACAGTGAATATACATTTATTTTTGGATTCAGAAAATGTTGACTTTCATTTTCAAACACACCTATATACATGTCCAAACTCACACTTTATGTCATGCAGCAAATTCGTTCCCTGCACACAGTTCTCGTCCTGAACTCAGGGGTGGGGGGCGGACAGTGTCTTCTCTGAAGACCCCACGCTGACTTAGGGGTGAGGAGGGCGTTACTGAGAACCAATGAATTTATGAAACTTCAAGAGAACTTTGTTTATTTAAAGAGCACCTGTTTTTCTAACCATGAAAGTAAAGTGTGCTCATTATGGCGAATTTGGAAAATAAAGGAAAACAGGAATAAGAAAAGGACCATCCTTCCTTGAGGATGGTGGCTGGCTTCAGCCTGGGTTCTTGGAGATCCCGGAAACCACGGCTGAGCATTCAGGACAGAACGTGAGGGGAGCACAGAGGGGCTGAGTGGCCACAGGGCGCAGTGTTCAGCTCCTCCGAGTGAGACCCGAGGCCACGCAGCATCTCAGCAAACCCGAGGCCCGCGGGCCTGACCGCCGGCCCCAGCCCAGATTCCACCTTTCCTCCCCAGGCCTGCGCTGCCTGCCGTCTCTGGGAGCGCTGGGCTGCTTCAGGATTCTTCCCAATCCAGGCCCTGCCGTCCCCTGTCTGAGCTCCAGACTCCTGTCCTCCTGCCGGCGGGGCACCTCTGTCCCCACTGCCCGGCGCTCTCAGAACCAGCTCGTCTGCCATCAGCCCGCCCCCGGGCCCACTCTGTCTGCTGCAGCGCTGACCCACCAGCCACCTGCCCCGAGGTCCCTGCCTCCCCCCTTCCCCCGACACGAGTGTGCATTCCTCATCCCCATCACTGTTGCACGTGTTTTGAAAAACAGAAACGGTATCACACGTCTCGCATCCTTTCACAGTTTTCTTTCTTTCAATCAACATGACTTCCTCCAAGCTTACACACACTGGGGCTTGTGGGTCTTCATTTGTTTTCACCAAATCCCCCACGTGGGAGTAAACCACATCATGTACTCATCCCCACCGCACCCCTCAATGTAGAATAAACAGTCTGTTCTTCCAGAAGGTGCTACTGTGGACACCCTCGTACACGTCTGAGGCCCGCCTGCTCGGACGTCTTCTAGCAGGGGTGGGAGGGGGTGACCGGGGAGTGGAGACCCCCGGACTCATGGCTGAGAGGGTGTGAACCGCTTTTGGAGCAGCGCCTGGACCACGTAAGATGACCATCCCCCGGTGCCTCACCGAGCCGGCTGCTCTGCGGGGCTGGCAGGAGCGCTTACTGTCGCCCAGCCTTGCGTTTCCCTGATACACAGAGGCCTGTCTTTGAGCCGATCGCAGGCCAGGTCTGTGTATCATGGTCATCTGACCCTTCTTCCACCCTTCGTCTCTCCCGCGTCGGTCATCCTTCATTGCTTGGAGGGAACCCACTACCCACTCTGATCAGTATCCTCTGTTGATGATGTAATGTAACCATTCTATCTCTTTTTTCCCACGACGGTTTTGCTTCTTACTGAAGAAATGCTTTTCTAACGCATGAAGATGTCCCCCCAGGTTTGCTTCTGAACATCTCACCGACTTGCTTCTCACATGGAAGCCCACTGGGCATGCCCTCCTCTGCTGCTTTGACAGGTCGGCCTGGTCCACACTGGCCTCTCGTGTTCGCGGACTCTCAGCTGCCTCTTCCCTAGTGTTGGCCTCTTGGTTAGTTTCTGCCCCGAAGCCCTTTATCTCCGCCTTGTTGTTCTTCAAATTTGGCTTTTATTGGCCATTTATTTCTCTTTGTTAACTTGTCCAGAGCAGTGAAACCTGGTTGGACTTTGGTTGAAATTACACTGAACTTAGGGATGATCCGAGAGACAGTTAACACCTCTTTGACACTGCATCTCCTTCTACATGGACCTGGTACAGTTCTCCAACTACTTAGAACTTTTAAAAATGTCTTTGTTGTGTCATTTTCTCTGAAAGGTTTTGCACAACTTTTGACACACTTACTCTTCGGTGCCAAGCGTTGCAAACGTGTGCTACCGTCATGAAAGGCATTTGTGGGTGTTATTATCCCTGCCCTTGTATCGCCAGTGAGCAGGAGTGGGTAAGAACACTGTGGAGTTCTTTATATCCACCTTGTCCCAGCAACCCACTGACATTTCTTTAGTTCCCACAGGAGGGCAGGTTTGCCTCTTCCTTCCCAATCTTCATACTTTCACACAACTTCTCCTGTGTTCTTGTGCTGGGGCGGGGGGCGTGCTGGGGGGCACTTCCACACACTGACATGAGCATCTTTCTCTTGTGTTCTTTCTTGAAAGGAAATGCTTGGTCTGTCTTTGCGGAACACATTTGCTGCAGGATTTTGGAAGTTTCCCTTTATCAGGTGAAACAGGGCGTCTGTACTCCAAATTTGCTAAGTGGACAGGTTTTAATTTGCAGCTGGGCGCTGCACTTTATCAAGCCCTTCTACTGGGTCTGTGAGAACAATGGCACTGCATTCTCCCTGATCTTCCAGCCAGCCTGTGTCTGCTTCTGCCCACTACCTCCAGGGTCACCTGTGGGGACCCAGCTTCCCATTCCTCCTGAGCAGGAGCTGGGGTCCCATCGTTCCAAGCCTCAAACTAGAGCGAGGCATGGACTGGGCTCTTCAGGGTCTCCTGAGATGTTTCCTGCCAGACGAGGCAGACTCACAAGGTCCTGGTCACCTCGTGGGGCCGGTGGGTCCTTCACTCCACGCTCAGGGAGGGTCTGAGTGCCCTGCGAGGCCCAGTCCATCCAGCTACATCTTGCCAGCTCTCCGCTTTCCCATGAAGATGCAGCTCCCTGCCCTGGGAATGAAGCCCCTCTCCCCACCAGCTTCGGCTGCAGCCCCGGGCTCCCAGCGGGGTGGGGGGGTGGACAGGGGGCAGGAGGAATTTTCTCTCCTGACTCCCAGGTCAACTGACCGCTCTCTCCCTCCCTCTCTTTCTCTCCACCCTCCCCTGTAAAGTGAGCCAGGAGAATTCCGGTTGCTTCCGTCCAGCGTTCAAGGGCGTGGAGGAAGGAGAGTCCCCTCCATCACTGGCCGCCTCGCCGGCAGCTCCATCCTCTCAAGCAGCAGCCCTGCCCCAACACACAAAGCTTTGAAAATGTCCGCTTCCCAGTCTCCTGCGGCTCTGGGGTGAAGTCAGACTTCTCCTGGGACCCGCCCCCTGCTCTGAGCCGCAGCCCCGAGCGCCCACCCGCCTCTGCTGGTGGCCGCCGTGTCCCTCCTGAGGCTGCTCTCGCAGCTCCCTGAAGCCTGGCAGCTGCAGTGCCATCCCCGAGGTCAGACGGGCTGCGGGGCTGCCCTCCAGGCCGGGGAGGGACAGACACAGAGGCCCGCGCCTCCAGCCCCCTTCCCAGGACGGCTTGATCGTCCGCGTGCTGCCATGTACAACACTGTCTTTATTTAGAAATACACAAAGGCTGGAGTTTTGAGAGTCCCTCCCGTGTGCACAAGGGACCACTCACACTTGGATTCTCAGTAAACCTCTCTCCCTACCAGGAGAGAGACTCAGTCGCTCTCAGCTCACGCTGGAGATGGGACACTCCCTCCCACGGGCCCAGGGTGAGCCTGCACGGACGCGTCACCCAGGCCGCCACCCGGCCTGCTCCCAGAACTCCATCTCTGTATCCCCTGGGCCTGGCGGCACCAGATGCTTCCGGAAGAAAGCTCTCGGGGAGGAAGGGCTCTCCTCCCACCCACAGGGAGGGTCGGCAAAACCGAAGCGTGTTCTGTGTTCTAGCCGGGGCACCGCCGCTGAACCCCATGCGAGACAGAAGCCAAGGCATCTTCATCGGCGTCTGAACAGCTCCTCAGGATCAGCCAGGAGAGAGCAGTCACCCAGGAGTGTGGACCTGAGCCATTCCCACCCCAAGAGCCCGGGGGGGACGAGAGCCCCGAGACACAGGACGCCGGCCTGTGAATACAGGGCCGCAGAGGGGGCCCCCGGGCTGGCCGGGCGGTCGGTTGTGGTGAATCCAGGCCAGAGCTCTGCTTCCCATCAGGACCGACCGCGACCTGCCAGCAGCCCGCGTCCCGCCCCGCTGCTTCTCACGCGGATCCGTTCCGCTTCCCACACTCGCGTCCACAGACAGCCCGCGAGGCGCACGGTGCGGGCGGCGGTGGAAGCACCGCCGGGGCTGTACCTGGTGGGTCTCCGAGAGTCAGCTCCTGGGCGTGTGCCGGGCACTCCCCCGGGAAACGGAGGGGACTCAGCCTCGCCCCTCTGCCCTCCGAGGCCGCACACACCACACCTGGGCCCTGGCACAGCCTGCCCCCGTGCAGGTAACACAGCCGTGCGTTAACTAGCTCCAGAGTCCCTGTCAACCACAACGGCAGAAATTAGCCCGTTGGTCCAGTGGGCAAGACTCCCGCTCCCAATGCAGGGACCACAGGGTCAATCCCTGGTTGAGAAGCGAAGATCCCACATGCCACGCAGCCAAATTAAAAAATAAAGAGAGAGAGAGACAGCAGGTGGGAGGGAGATGAGCAGGGGGCGGAGACGAGTGGATACGTGCGGCTGACTCCTGTCTCTGAACAGAAATTAAGGCAGTCACCCTCCAATTAAAAACAAAACCAACTTGCTCTTGTATTCTCATAGTTTGGAAATAAAACACAATTATATATAAAAATAATAAGACAAAGAGAGAGAGAAGGTAACTCCTCAGCCCCACACTTTGCATGTCCGCCCACAGATGCCGCACAGGTCCTCACCCGGGTGGGGGGGACAGCGCTTTGCCTGGAGTCACTCCCGTCTGCAGCCCCGGCCAGCCATGCCCCCCGCCTGCCGGCCTCACACGGGTCCAAAGCCCACACTCCCCATCAGGAAGCCCCAAGGCCCTGCGATCAGTTACCCAGGGAAGGGTGGGTGTGGCTTACACGCAGAGGTTAGCACCTAGCTGGCCGAGCCCCTACCTGGCCTGCGAGCGGCCGGAGCGTGGTCCTCCTGCTGGGGCATCCCTGGGCACCGCCCTCCCCACGCCCGTCTGCTGAGGACGCGGCCCACTGTGCCCAGCGCTAACTGGCCCGTTTCATCTGAAGCCATGGTGAAGAATAGGCGCATTCATGCCGGGCCAGGGAGGTGGACATTGTCCCAGGCTGGGACTGGACAGACGCCCCGTTCCGGGGTTAAAAACACAGGACAGAGTTGCCCTTGTTCCCGCCGTGGGTGCCCAGCCCCAGGCCCCACGACCAGCCACGCGGGGAAGTGAAGACACAGGGTCAGGGAGGACACACGTGCGCCGGGGGGAGAGCGGCCCGGGCAAACGCCGCGAACACAGGGTGCGGAGCGGGACCCCCGCAGCGACGCTGCTGCCCCAGGACGCTGTTTCCCGTGCACCCTGAACCCCGCTGGCAGGAAAGGCGTCGCCTTCCTGCTCGACAGACTACATCCAAAATCACAAACCCCACATCCAGACCCTGAGAAGATGGTCACTAGACCAAACCGAGTGCCGAGAAAATACAGGACAGACCGACGCGTCAAAGACCCCTCAGCTCAGGTCGGTCCAGTCGCTCAGTCGTGTCCAACTCTTTGCAACCCCGTGGACTGCAGCACGCCAGGCCCTGTCCGTCACCAACTCCTGGAGCTTGCTCAAACTCATGTCCATCGAGTCAGTGATGCCATCCAACCATCTCACCCTCTGTCGTCCCCTTCTCCTCCCACCTTCAATCTTTCCCAGCATCAGGGTCTTTCCCAATGAGTCAGTTCTTCACATCAGGTGGCTAAAGGATTGGAGTTTCAGCCTCAGCATCAGTCCTTCCAGTGAACATTCAGGACTGATTTCCTTTAGGATGGACTTGTTGGGTCTCCTTGCTGTCCCCTCTCTGTAGATGCCAAAGAACACTGCAGAAAACTGTACCGACCAGCCCAACACCAAGAGGTGTGCTGAACCAGCTGGTCACACTTGCAGAGAGGTCCTCGGGCATGGAAGGGCCTCTTCCTCTGTCCCATCCTGCCATCTCCTGTCTCCTCACCCACCCCCACTTTGGTCTGGGAAAACCTGTCTGTGGGTGGCTCTGCTGAAGCCCCACAGTTTCACGCAAAGTTCAGTGGAGGTGGTGTCCCTGAGGGAGGCATGGAAATAGGTCACTGGAAGCGTTCCTGCCTGTGGACCCCCTCCAGTAGTGCTGCCTCCCCCACACCTGCCAGGCTCAACCAGCGTCTCCTCTGGGGCGGGAGCTCCATGAAACCCTGTAGCCCTCTTGGGTGGCCCCCCAACTAGCTCCTGGCTGTACATGGCCTGGTGGTCCCGGCTCAGGGGCTGAGGCCTGGGGGGACACATGCTACATGGAGGCACTTCCCCCAAATCAGAGCCTTTTCACCTACAGGAACTGCCAAGCAGCAAAACCCTTGGAGTCGGCTGGTTTCAACCTGGAACATCTGCTCTTGCGCTTGTGAGCGGTGGGGATCCGCCTGGGGATCCGAGAGTGGGTTCTAGTCCAGCCGCGGTCCTCCGGGAGGTACGGTGGCAGAGGAGGCGGGGGGGTCAGGAGCGGCTCCTGGTGAAGACCCACCAGCAGACTCGCATCTCTTTTGTTTTTAGTAGATATATAGAGTTGTGTTGATTGATTTATTTAGACCATGCTGGATCTTCCTTGCCACGCAGGTTTCTCTGGTCGGGCGGAGCGGCCTCTCTGGCTGCGCAGGTTTCTCTCTGGTCTGGGGGAGCGGCCTCTCTGGCTGCACAGGTTTCTCTCTGGTCGAGGGAGGGGGAGCGGCCTCTCTGGCTGCGCAGGTGTCTCTCTGGTCTGGGGGAGCGGCCTCTCTGGCTGCGCAGGTGTCTCTCTGGTCGAGGGAGGGGGAGCAGCCTCTCTGGTTGCGCAGGTGTCTCTCCAGTCGGGGGGAGCGGCCTCTCTGGCTGCGCAGGTGTCTCTCTGGTCGGGGGGGGGGAGCGGCCTCTCTGGCTGCGCAGCGCGGGCCGAGGGCGCTCACGCTTCAGTGGCTGCACCTCATGGGCTCAGGTGTTTTGGCTCCTGGGCTTTAGAGCCAAAGCTCAATAGTGTGGCTCACGGGCTCAGGTGCCCCATGGCATGTGGGATCTTCCTGGACCAGGGATCAAACCTGTGTCTCCTGCATTGGCAGGCAGATTCTTTACCACTCAGCCTTCTGGGGAGCCCCAGACCTTGATTTCTGACTTTATCTGCTGCTTTTAGAAAAGAGTCCTTCTGTTCTTTCAAGGTTTTTTTAAAAGGCCCTCCTCTCCCTTACTACATGGAAGGAGAGCGCGGGCAGACCTGGTGGGCAGAGAACCAGGAAGCAGCTCGTTTGCCCCTGCTGACCAGGGTCCCAAGTGCAGATGGAATTTAAAAAAGAGAGAGAGATAGTGAAGCCAGAGAAAGCATTAATTAAAACTCAGGCGGCCGGTTCGCAGGGCTGGGACCCACCAGCGGTGCGCCAGCTTGCTGACGGCAGGCACGCTGACACGTCCTCCAGCCTCCTTCTAAACCTGACTTCATTACGGCCTGCAGGCTTCTTGGCAAAGCTTTGCTCTAATCTCCTCCCAAATGTTGCCAGGAAAAAAAAGATGTTGGATTTTAATTGATTCACGCCATTTCTCAAGCCAACTGCTCTTAGGAGCGCTTCTCAAGGCGAGTCACCCACACGTGCGAGCAGCCCTGTGACCTCCCCACGGCGGCCTGGGGACGTGCTCAGCGGCACAGCGCTCCTGCTGGAGCGAGAACGCGCGCCCGTCTCCCAGGGAAGAGCCGCCCTCCCCAGCTGCTGCTCTGGGTCCTGGAGGAACAGGCAAAGTAGACGGCCGCGGTCCCAAGGAGTCTGCCTCAACGTGCCCCAAAGTGGCTGACGCCCTGCAACCCAGGCGGAGGGCTTGCCTGCCGTCCTCGGTGAAGGTGGGGGTGCAGGGCTCTGGAGGGCCTGGCTCGGAGCCAGGCGCCCCGGGAGTGGGGGGGGGTGCCGTCTGTGGTGCTGAGCTCTCCCACCTCTTCCCAGCCTCACTCCCCGACCACGCCCAGGGGCGAGCTGACCCCACCCGCGTGGATGCTGCAGTCAGAGCCGCTGGCCCCTGACTCACACCTGGCTTTGCACGTCGGCCCCGCAGAGGCTCTCTCTGCACTCGTCCACGCCCCGCCTGCCCGCCCAGTCAGCCCCACAACTCTCCCACCCCATGTCCGCCAGCGCCCTGACCTCTGGCCGGGCCTCCAGGTTGGTCTGCGCCTGTGGGATGAGAGGCAACAGGAACATTAACCAGAAGCTGCTCGCTGAGCTTGGCCGCGTGAGAAGCTCCTTGATGGCCCTCACACAGCCACGCCCCTTTTTCTAAAACCCTTGGTGGACAGCCCCTCCCAGGCATCCCCGTCATATTTACTGAACTCTCCCCAGAGGCCCTGCTGGTTTCCCCAAGCCATGGTTGACCCCGGCACTGGCAGTGGCGTGAGGAGCTGTTTCAGGGTGCAGACACCACACCCCCTTCCAAGCTCACAGGGTAGTGTCTCCGGGCCCACCCATGGTCGTTTCAAGTGTGACCTCGAGGCTGAGACCACGTGACCTCGAGCTGGAGCCCCACTTCACAGCCAGCTTTCTGTTCCTGGCTCCAGCCTGGACGGAAACCATCATCTCCAAACTCTGCGACACTCCACGGGGGCAAAAGAGGGTATCAGAACCCTTTCCAGGTGATGGTGGGGTGGTTAGGTGAGAACTCACTCACTTCCCATCTAGAGGCACCAAAGATCCTGAGAGGCCAAATTCCAGGGCCTGTCTGGACAGAGAGACAGTGCATTATGGAAAGACCAAGGCAGCTTTCACCTACAGCCAACAGCCTCTGGGAGGAGAAGGAGGATGGACCTGCTCCAGGCCCGGGGGCGTGGGGTCTCACTGGATACCCTCCCAGGGCTAAGAGAGAGCCAAAGGGCTAACCGTCGGGGGCAACCGTCCGGGGCCACTCGAGAACCGTGCTCACCCCACTGCCCCCCCATCCCTTCCATGGGGCTCAGAGGGTCTGCCGTGGACGCAGCAGCGGCTGCAGCAGAAGCCCAGCCCTGGGGACCCCGGGCAGCAGAGGGCCTCGCATGACCCGTGACCAGCGGGCAAGGGCCTCCAGGCGGGCAGGCAGTCTCTGCGAGAAGGCCTCAGAGAGAACCACACACCGTCGCTCAGGGACAGTGACTAATGTGCAGCCCGTGACACCAGGGAAGCCGGGGCAGATGAGCAAGAGCCAAGTTTAAAAAAGAGCAAGAGACCCACACAACCTTCAGACACAGAATTAACAACTACCGATTACAGAACACCAACTCCATCTACGTTTTAAATAGATTTTAATTTTTGGAGCAGCTTTGGGTTCACAGCATAGCTGAACAGAGAAGAGTCCCCAGACACCTCGCCCCCCACTAAAGTCTCATTCTTTCTTTTTTTCGGCCGGGTCGTGCGGATCTCAGTTCCCTGACCAGGGACTGAGCCCGGCCCATGGCAGTGAGAGCTGAGCCCTCACCACCGGGCCGCCAGAGAATTCCATGGTTCCATTTCGTTGTTTTTTTAAAGAAACAGTTAGAACCGTGAAAACAACTGCATGGAGTGTTAAACAATGAGACATGATGTCCCAAACCTAAATAGAACAGGGAGCACTTTCAAAAAATAAGTATAATAACTGGACTTTAAACCTAACGGACACCTGATGGCACAGGAAGGAACAGGTGATGGAAGATGACCCAGAAGCGGGCACAGAGAAGGCAGAATGCAGAAAAGGGGAGAGAGGCAGAGACAGGAGGAGACGGGCTCTCGGGAGGAAAAGGGAGGGACAGCCTCCGACGCAAAACCTGTGCGGATGTGGCTGAGAATTCCCTGAAACTGACGAAAGACAACAACCCAAAGAGCCAATGTATGTCAAAATCTAGGCTCATCACGATGAAACTTGAGGAAAAAAGAAGCAAAGAGAAAATTCTAATATCTGCCAGAGGAAAAAAGCTTATGTTCGAAGGAAGGACTGTTCGACAACTGACCAACTTCTCATCAGAACAAGAGAAGCCATAAACAGTGGAATGAAGGAGTAAATGCGCTTAAAAAAAAACAAAACCTGCCAAACAAGAATTCTATCCCCAGTAAAAATGTACTTCACCCTGATTCTGTTTTTGTGGTTTTGCTAGTTGTTTTGGCCGTGCTGCATAGCATGTGGATGTCAGTTCCCCAACCAGGGATCAAACCCGGGCCTCGTGCATTGGAATCACAGTCTTAAACACTGGACTGCCAGAGAAGCCCTTTCACGCTCATTCTTGAAAGAAAGAATTTTCAGACCCAAAACAGAAAGCATAAACTGAGAATGGATGCCAACACTGAAGAAAGGAAAATAAAGAATTAGCCTCAGGATGTCTGGTCCCAAATGGACCTTCAAGGGGCCAGGAGAACAGAAAGGCCGAAAAGTACTAACTACCCGAGGAGCTGCAGAGGCTAACGATGATTTCCAGCGCTGCTACGGAGCAGACAGGTGAAAGCTAGATGCCAGACAACAAAACACAAAGCTGCTGGAGGGAGGAACGGAGGTGAAGTAAGTATTCCGGGTCCTTGTATGACCTGGGAGGAGGTTCTGGTTCACTGCAGCCTTGGTGAGGTAATGATGCTGCTAGACTTCCGCAGTAAAGAACCTGCCTCCCAGTGCAGGAGTCCCGGCTTCGATCCCCTGGTTGGGAATATCCCCTGGAGAAGGAAATGGAAACCCACTCTAGCAGTCTTGTCTGGAAAATTCTATGGACAGAGGAGCCTGGCGGACTACAATCCGTAGGATTGCAAAGAGTTGGACGCGACTGAGCAACTTCACCTCACATTGCCTGGACAAGGTGCCTGAACCCGCCCTGGTTTAGGACCGCCTTCTTACTCCCGTGGGGTCATGTGGTCAGGAACGTGGACAAAGCTCAGTGGGGGTGGGGTCATTCCTGGAGTGGCTGCACCCCCACCAGCCTCCCGCTCTCACTCCCTCGGTTCGGAGGGGTCTGCTTTGGGATGAGAGCGCAGGGCCCCTTGCCCCCGACCTGGAGGTGGCTGTGCCCTGCCGTGGGCACCCCAAAGCCAGCCTGCCGAGAGGGCTCTGCAGAGGCCGCTGGCTCCCCGACACCCAGCCCAGAGCCTCGCAGCATCACCGCGAGACCCCACAAGGAGCCCAGACTCAGCTTCAGTCTGCCGCCCTTATCTCCAAACCACCACCACCAACCCCCTAAGAAACCGCGCAGGAGCCAGTGAGGGTGGGACAGAGACAGGACTGGGGGCTCAGGAACCAGCAGCAAGTGTGACCCTCGGAATGGAGCGGCCCCTGGAGGCGGAGGCTTGGTGGGACAGACCCCTGGACCAGAGGATGAACACGCTTGCAGTTTCACACAAGAAAAACAGCAAGAAAAGAAAACCCTACCATGAGCAAAGTTCAATGATAAATGACAAAATAGAGAAAATATATGCACCTATGTGCTCAGCCCCTCAGTCGTATCTGACTCTTTGTGACCCCATAGACCGTAGCCCACCAGGCTCCTCTGTCCATGGGATTCTCCAGGCAAGAATACTGGAGTGGGTTTCCATGTCATCCTCCAGGGGATCTTCTCACCCAGGGATCGAACCCACATCTCCTGCATTGGCAGGCAGATTCTTTTACCACCAAGCCACCTGGGAAGCCTGTACATTCACCTTATATCACAGGTCAAAAGCTAATATATAAGGAACTTCATAAAATTGAGAAGAAAAATCCAAACAGGCCCAGAGGAAAAAAAAGGAAAAAATAGGCAAGAGCTTTGAATAAACTGCTCACATAAAATGAAATGCAAATAGTCTTTCAATGCATGAAAAGATGCTCAACTTCACTCATGATAAGAGAAATGCAAATAAGATACACTGACATCACCATTTCTCGCCTACCTGGCAAGCCCCCAGAAGTTTGACAACACTGTTTTGAGGCTGTGAGAACCAGACTGGTAGAATGCCACACAACAGTGGGACTCCTGGGGAGGGGGTTTTGGCAACACATAGTAAAAGTACACAGTCATTTCACTTTTGGCCTAGAAATCCCACTTCTAAGAATCTAGTTAAGATATACTCAAAAATGTATGAAAACCATGTGCACACAAGGATATTCACAGAACTGCTTCTAGCAGCAAAAGACAGGAAACAACCCAAATATTCGGGGACTGAGAGCTCTCTGACGAGGCTGAGATCCAGCCCCTGGGGGAGTACTACAGCGGAGAACAAGGGTCGGCGATCTCTCTACTCAGCGACGCTGAGCGCTGGCACGGACTGAGCCCAGCAATCGTAGAGCGGGGCATAGAAGGCCTCTGCTCCCCCAGACAGGACGGGGGACGCAGAAACATGCATGCATGTCCTGTGAGACTGCCAAGGGGAAACACTAGCTAAAAATGGCTCTAAAGGGCTCCCCTGGTGGCCTGGTGGTTAAGAGTCTGCCTGCCAGTGAAGGGGACATGGGTTTGATCCACATGCTCAGGGTCAGCTCAGCCTGCATATCTCAGTCACCGAGCCGAAGCCCGAGAGCCTGTGTTCCCCAACAGGAGAAGCAACCGCAGCAAGCAGCCCCATCCCCGTAACTAGAGAGAGCCTGCCTGCAGTGACAAAGGCCCAGTGCAGCCAAAAAGAAATAACTTTTAAAAAACTACCTTAAAGATATTACCAGCAGAGAAGAGAGAGGTGGTTAAAAAGACAAAGGTGGAGCCAGTCTGCTCTGAAGAGACTTCGGCTCATAGCTCTATGCATCTTAGCACAGAACTAAAACAAAATTAAATCAGCATAAAGGGAAACCAAAGCCACTCCTAAAAAGTGAAAGCAAAGTAAAACAAATGAGCTTGGTGAATTAAAGGCAAAAAGAAAAGTGAAGAAATCAAGCCTGTTTTAAACCAATCACAGTGTTTTAACACATTGATATTATTTTGAAACAAGGAGAACCAAGTAAAGAAGTCATCTTATACAAGTCATTAGGAGCCAAGGATCTCAGTCAAAGAGAAAGGAGATGGAAAAATAAACAATTATCTGCATTTTTAAATTTGAATTAAAAATGCCAGTATAAAATCATGATATATTTAAATCATTTCTACTCTTGTCCTCTGGCAATCTGGGAAGTCGAGACCAACACAGAAGTCATGAACTCCCCTGCACCCAACTGCCTAGGGTTTTAGGCGTTTTGCTGAAAAGACCGGGAGCACCCAGGGAGAGGGGTGATTCCAGCCTCTGCAGAACACGGGTCAGGTGAGCCCCTCAGACCAGAGCTGGAGGAGACGGTCCAGGACCACAGCGGTCTGGTCAGAAGGGTGCAGGGAGAACACGCAGGAAAAGATGCTGGGCGGGGAGGCCAGCAGGTCTCTCAGAAAAGACACAAAAAGAAATAACCACACACGCACAAAACCTGATCAATCACACTTCATCAATGTAAAACTTCTGCTCATGAAAGGTCCACAGTGGGGATTCCCTGGCCGTCCAGTGGTTAGGACTCCGTGCTTTCACTGCTAAGGTGCGGGTTCAATCCCTGGTTGGGGAGCTAAGACCCCACAAGCTGTGTGGCAGAGACAAAACAAAAAAAAGAAAAAGAAGAAGGGGAAAGCAGTGGCCCAGAGCTAACACTGAAAGCTAAAACCCAGGGAAACTTTCCATATACAGAAAAAGACCTGAAATCTATGCATCTCAAAGCAGGTAGTGTCTGCTTAGAAAAACAAACCCGGACCAGTCAGCTTTGAAACATTTCCAGTGAAACTGGTAGACTTCAAAAGCCAAAGATAAAATCCTCAAGGCCTCCAGGCAGAGAGAGCGGAGTTGAATGTGACCAGTGTCACGTAAAACCAACACAGAAACAGAGAAACAATGAAAAACATTTCTTGAAAAAGTAAAACACCACAGACACACAACCTCAATGAAAGAAACCACGAACCGAGGATTTTGGTACTAGCCAAGCCGAGAACATCTTGTTGTTCCAGGAAGCAAGAGAGAAATGAGAGAAAAAATATTTAACTTTTAAAAAAGCAGAAAAGAAAAAGACGGGGCTGTTGGGAGCCCAGCAGCAGCCTGAGGCTGCCCCTGAAGCCAGGGCTGGACCGTCTGGATCCTAACACACAGAGCAACGCCGTCCCTTTGTGCCCACGATGGGGACAGACAGCCAGGCAAACGGCGAGGCGAGGACAAGGCTTCCCGCCGGTGAAGAGAAAGGGAAGCAGGGCCTGGGGGCCGGCAGCAAACAGCGCGGTCGAAACTCAGACGCAGGAAGTGAGGTGCTGCGCTGGTGAGTCAGGATCCAGCGACCAGGGTCTGTGTGTCTCAGCGTCTCCCCAAGGTGCGCACCGACCAAGAAAGGACGTCACTGTCAACGAGCCGTGAGGACACGGTGACCTCCAGACGCGGCTCGTGACGCCAGGCGCGCGGGCCCGGAGGGCAAGGGGCGGGGGGTGCAGTGGGAGGTGTCTGGTCAAAAATGCACATCACGTTCCCATCCCAAGAAGGAGCAGAGAAACTCACATGGAGGAGTACCGTGGCTCAGGCGGCAGAGTCTGCCTGCAAGGCAGGAGACCCCAGTTCGATCCCTGGGTCAGAAAGATCCACTGGAGAAGAGATAGGCTACCCACCCCAGTCTTCTGGCCTGGAGACCCCCACGGACGGAGGAGCCTGGAGGGCTACAGTCCATGGGGTCGCAGAGTCAGACACCACTGAGGCACTTTCTCTTTACAAAACTAGTCGGTACACAGTTCATAAAAGTATCAACCTTCACAAGAGACAAGGCAAGGTTCCAGAGGGTCACAGGCTGCAAGAGACCCAGGAGACAGAACGGGGTCGGGGGCGGGGGTCCTGTGTAGACCCCAGGACAGGAAAGCGGGGTCAGTGGGGAGCTGAGGCCGGGCGAGGAGGCCTGTCTCCCGGTGAACCGCACAGGAGTGCCAGTGACTGCCCGGTTCTGACCACGAACCGCATGAAGATGTTAATGTCAGGGGAGCCTGAAGGGCCGGGTGCTATGTTTGCCACTTTGGGACAAGTCCCAAATTAGTTACGTGTAAAACTTCAAAAAATATATCCAAGACGTGCGCCAAGGGAGGCTCCTCAGAGAAGGGGTGAACTCCGCTCGGCTGTGTCTCTGAACCTCTGCGAGGCAGAGGCAGGCAGAAAGTTCCCTGACCTCACCCGTCCCTAATCAACTCCCAAAGACCCCATCTCCATGTACCATCACCTCGGGGGGCAAGGCTTCAAATGTGAACTTGGGGAGGCCATAACTCAGCTCCCACCAGTACCCGACAGTGTGCAGGAGTTATCCGTACAGGCGTTAACCAGGGCAGCAATGACTGTCTTGATCTTCCTTATCTCTGATATCAGAATTTCCTTTCTAATGGCGGGGGTGAGCCAAGGGGGTCCAAGCGCTCACCGGGTGTACCTGTGAAGGCCTGGGAGGGGCCCATCGTACATGGGGAGGGTCCCCGAGATCCTGCAGGAGCTGAGGGGACCCAGGGCTCACCTGAGTCCCGGGGGAGGCCAGCAAGGAGGCCCTGGCCTGCGGGGTCTTCGCTGGACGCTGCTCTAGGGGACCTGGCTGGCCTGACCACTGGCGGCATGGAGGGTGCGGGGCCCAGGGCTGCTTGCACAGGGCACACCCGTGTAATGGCCTGAAGACGCCTATTCCAGGGGCCGGTGGGCCGCGGGCTTGACGCCGTCACTGAGGTCACCCTCAACAGGAGATGCTGGCTGGGCCTTAAGGACAAGCCCTCACACCTCTGCCTGGACTGTGCCTGCCACAGCATGGTACTGGGGCTAAGTCCAGCTCACAGCCAGCCGAGCCCTGATAGGAAGGGTCCAGGCCCAGGCCCTGCCGGGGGACAGGGGGAGCGTGCCAGCCAGGCAGCTCTGCTGGGAGAGGGGGGTCTTCAGAGCCCCGGGCCGGGCAGGGCAGAGGGGAGGGCGCAGGCCGATGGAGGGTGGAGGCCCAGGTGGAGGTCCCGTCTCTGGACTGTGCCTGAGAGACATGGGGCGCCCTGCTCATCTGTGACTCGGACAAGGGCCTCCCTTGCCCCGGTCTCAGGCCCCTTGCTTCCGGAAGGTTCACTGTGAGACAGTCGCTTCTGCACGTTCCAGCTCCTGAGGATGTGCCGTGCCTGAGCCTGGCTCCCCGGCCACACCCCACCCTCGGGCCTCTCCTGGGTCCTGCAGGGCGCCCTCCTCTCAGGGTGACTCCCACGCACAGGAAGGGGAACCAGGTCAGTGCCTGGCACGCAGCAGGGGCTGTGCAAGGAGTGATGTCCCTCTTTCTCACTTTTTTCTTTCCTGTAACAGTTTTTATCGTTGCACCATGTTCACAATTGCCCAGACCTTGCCAGTATCATGAATGCAAACTTAGGGTTTCAAAATCCCAGACCCTGAGACTTGATGGTGGTGATGCCACCAACTGCCTCCGGAAGGCACACCAGCCTTCTGGTGACGTGCTCTTGAAATGCTCAGAGGAGAAAGTGAAAGTGTTAAGTCAGTGTCCGATTCTTTTCAACCCCTCGGACTGTAGCCCGCCAGGCTCCTCTGTCCATGGGATTCTCCAGGCAAGAATACTGGAGTGGGTTGCCAGGCCCTTACTCCAGGGGACCTTCCCCCTCCCAGAGATGGAATCCAGATCTTACACATTGTAGGCAGATTCTCCACCATTTGAGCTACCTGGGAAACACTCCTTAATATAAAGGAGAAACGTTGCTCCTTAATACAAGAAGGTCTATCTGCCCGAACTGTGGGAGAAATACTGCAGGTATTAATAGTTGCCAAATCGAGCTTTAATTCATGGACACAAATCAGCTTTCAGAGACTCCCAAAGGGCGAGGAGGGTCCCAAGCCCCCGTGTTTATTCCACTCTGAGCGGAGCAGACACCCTGCCTGGCGCCTTTCCCTCCCCCTCCCCAGGTGGGCGGTGGGCCTCCCAGCCCCTCCCAGCCCTGCTCCCTGGCCGCTGGAGGTCTAGGGGCACTTCCCGTTCCCGCAGCTCAGAGCGCAGGGCGAGGACCTGCGGCGTCACCCAGGCCCCGATACCTGCAGACAACAGGCGGTAGAGAAGCTCCCGCGCGCTCTGGCAGCGCAGGAAGAGGAAAATGAATCAGAGCCCAGGATGCGCAGCTGGACGGAGCTGCTGAGAAGCGGATCCGCTTCTCCCAAGACGCAAGGTCAAAGGGAGGGGCAGGTTCTTCTAGGAAAACTGGAGGCCGGCGCCTCCTCTCTGGCTCCTGACAGCCAATCAAACCTTTCATTCCCTAGCTTCCGATTCTGTGAGCATCAGACAGCTACGTCGCCACCCCCGGAAACGGGAACGCAAGAGGTTGAAAACTGGACATCAAAAAAAAAAAAAAAAAATCGCCAGGGCCGCGCCTTCCTGAGGTGGGCGACGCATAAACGCCGGAGTTGAGGCCTCCAGCGCCCACCTGCGCGTCCACCCAGGCCCCGAGGCCGCCGCGCAGTGGGGCCTGTGCGCCTGTGCGCCTGCCGCCGCGCCCCGCCGGGTCCCGGGAAACAAGCTCGGCCCAGAGCGGTGGCCGAGAGCCCGCGGGGGCACCTGGAGACCCCCTGCCCCCGGCGAGGGCGCCTCGGGGGCGCAGGACCCCGGGCCGCCGGGATGTCACCCAGCCACCCCGCCAACTTCGGGCCACCCCCGGGCCCCCTCCGGGTCACCCCAAGGCCATCCCCGACCAACCCTGGGCCACCTTACGGTCACCTACAGACCACTCCCATCCCAGCCCTGGTCCATCTCCGAGCCATCTCCTGGGCCACCTCCGGGCCGTCTCCCGGCCGCGGGCGGGGACGAGCGTGCGCTGCCGGCCGCCACCCCGCAGCCA
>CM035275.1:90836741-90854680 GCA_020226075.1 Hydropotes inermis | reverse complement strand
CGCCTCTTCTTCTGCCCCTCCGAGTCCTTTCGGGAGCAGGTCTGCGGTCTGTTAAAATCCGGAGACCTCGTGGCCCAAAATAGCCCCGCTGCGGCGGGGAGGGCTCTGGGCGGCCCGCACGCCGCAGCCGGGCCCGCGGGGTCTAGGGGACGGTCGAGGGGGATCGCTCACCGCACTTCAGTCGGAGACCAGCGGCAGGAGGTGGTCGCACGTGTGTGTTTAACCGTTAACTCTCGGCAGCCCACCTCCAAATGCTGCCTGTCTCTGCTCGGAGGAGGGAGAAGTGGTTTTTGGAGCCTTGCGGGGAGCAAATGAGCCTGGCTCCGGACCCGGATCCCCGAATCCATGGTTAGGCCGCCCCCCCTGGGGCCCCCTGGCGCCAGGACCCCCCACCCCCGCCGCCGCCCCGTCCTCCGGGGGCCCCACCTCTTGGAGTTGCTGGAGAAGGCACAGTTAACAAACGTGGAGGAAGGAAGAGTGAATCGTGTCTACCATGACCTGTGTGCGGGGAAGGCTTCCCAGTGGGACGCAATCTTTCCCCGGATACCAGGATGTATGACCGCGAGGCCAGCGTCCGGAGCTCAGACAGCAAACGCGGGCCCGAAAGTGTGCCGGTGCCGGGGCTCGCCCTCCGTGTCCCGGCCCTGCTTTCTGGGCACAGGACTGCCGGTGCCGCTTATCGGCTGCCGGCTGAGAACACGTCTGAGAGACAGAAGGTTGGGCCCTCAGGTCGCCCGTCTGAATGCCGGACACCGGGAGGCCGGGCCGCGTGGGGGTCCCGCCCCTTGGGTCCTTGGTGAGTGGCCATCGTGGGGGGAGGGGGTAGTGTGAGCTGAAGAAGGCTCTCAGGGAGGCTCCCGACAGCAAGGAAAACCGCGGTCAGGACGAGCGTCCCCTCGGGAGGCCCCTGGGGAAGGAGGTGGCAGCCCGCTGAGTATTCTTGCCTGGAGGAGCCAGAGGAGCCTGGCGGGCTGCAGTCTGTGGGGTCACAGAGAGTCGGACACGACCGAGTGACTGACGCGTGTGCACGCACACACACACACACACGCACGCACACACGGAGGTCCCGAGGGGTGGGGCAGGCTGCAGCCCCAGGCTGGGACCCCACACCACCCACCGCTCCGTGTTGGTCTCACCGCCGACAGACTGCGTGCTGGGTGGCGGCAGTAGCCAGACTGGCCTCGGTGGGGAGAGACCCAGCTCGGTAACCCGCAGATGGTCTGCACCTGTGCCGACATTGGCACTTCTTTCGTGGGCTTTTTGTGCAGAGTGGGCTGGCTGGACAAGGCAGCTGGCCGACACGGGCAGAAAGGGCCATCTTCTCCACCTGACGATCTAGCGCGTCCTGCGCGGCAAGACACCCAGTGAGATGCGTGCGAGATGCCTGAAGCCCATCCATTCCTGTGCTTTTTCCCCAGACCCCCTTAACCCTAACCCCCCACATCCATTCCTCAGTCCCTGACCATCAGTGTAGACAAACATCTCAGTCAACTCTCCCCCGCCCCCAAGGAAAAGCAGGTGGCAGAACCAGATCTACTGCTCGGAAGTGGCCACTGGGTGGACCTCCCGTCCCCGCCGTCACTGGGGCCGGTCGAGCCGGGCTGTGACGCCATAAGTCCTTTTCCGGCCCAGCTCAGCAGACTCCATTTTCACTGGTCAGTAGACTGTCTTAGGGATCTAAAACAGTCCCCATAAACCAGAGGCTTCTCCCAAAGCTCAGTTGGTAAGGAATCCACCTGTAACACAGGAGACCTGGGTTTGATTCCAGTCTGGAAGATCCCCTGGAGAAGGAAATGGCAACCCACTCCAGTATCCTTGCCTGGAAAATCACATAGACAGAGGAGCCTGGAGGGATACAGTCCATGGGGTCGCAAAGAGTCGGACACGATTTGGCGACTGAAGCACCACCACCACCATAAAACCAGAGATGCAGGTCCAGGGCGGGGAGAGGGCACCTCCGGGGAAGCCGCCTGCTCCTGCAGCCTACCTGGGCCTTAGGTGGGCTTGAGGGCAAACTCAGGTTAGTCTGCTGGGGCTGCCGCCCACAGACAGGGTCTCAAACCACAGAACTGTAGCCCAAGGTCAAGAGGCCCACAGGGTGGGTTTCTGGTGGGGCCTCTCTGGTGAGGGTTAGTGTTGGCTCAGGGTCAGCGTCCAGTGATTCCCCCAAATGTCAGACTATCTTCCTCTCCCCGGGGCTCAGTGTGGGGATGTGGCTGCAGGTCTTTCCAGAAAGAATGAGAGGAAGGTTGCTGCTGTGTGTTTTAACACCCTGGGGCTAGCACAGGATCCTTCCCCGGGAATGCCCAACTTTTTCTCAATTAGGGCCCTGGGTCTGCGAGCTGATTCAGGCCTGATCACTGAGCGAGGGCCGTGACTTCTACACAGTGACCCGGGGCTGGCTATGTTCTCTAAGAATCCAGTTTGTTGCTTCAGTTAAATGGATCCCTTTGGCCCTTAGTGGGTTTCCCGTCGATTCCAGCCCTGGGAACTGTGTGTCGTTCACTGCCGCCCAGGGTCCCTGTGGGCCGTGTCTCTCTAATGACCACCCAGCTCTTCTGCCGGCCGAGGGACCTGCAGCCCATTCTGCACTTGGCAGTGAAGAGCTGGCGGGGCCTCTGCACTGCAAGGTCCAAACTCTCCCCTGGAGTGAGGAAGCCCCTTCCTAACCAACCCACAGCCCCTACCTCCCCTACCTAACAGCCCCTACCTGCCCCGCTCCCCCCAGAGCCGGGCGCTTGTCTCACCAATGTCTGCAGGTGGTAAGTCCATCCAACACGCCCGGCTCCTAAAGGAATTGCTCTCATCTCAACTTCATTCCACATTGAGCTTGGATTTTGCTTAAACCAAAGGACCAGACATTGAGACCCACTCAGATTGTTCCAGCTAGCCCAACGAATTCAGAATCTCTGCTTATTCATGAGCAAGCAAATCCATATTGAGAAACTAAGCCCAATTTAGCAAACATATTTTTAAAAGGGCTAGAAGCTGAAAGTCTGCTGAAAAATAGCAGTTGTAGGATGGATAAGTAGTTTCAACGTATCTGCTAGTAGATACTTAGTAATAACAAAGGGGAAAGAGTGTGCCTGCAGCAGAGAAGGCAGGCAGACACCAAATTAACCCGAAAATGGAAGTTATATCTGCAATGGGACACCTCAAAAATCAAGTGCCTAAAAATAGGAGAACTGAGAAAAACACAGCTTCATTTCTGCAGTATGCTTACCCAGATTCACACCTGAAGCTAACTGTGAGCGAACATCTGACAAACCCAGATTGAGGGATGTTTCTACAAACTAACTGTTAGCCTCTAATTCAATGATATGAAAAACAGAGGCTGAGGAACTATGCCAAATAAAGGAGACTAAGGAGTAACAACTGCCACTCAGGATCTGGGGCTTTTTTCCCCAAAAAAGCATTTTTAAGAGAGTGAGGAATTGGAAGATCAAGTAACATTTCCATATGAAACCCCTGAGTTTGATAGTTACACTGTAGTTATGTGAGAGCCTGTCTTTGTAAGAAAAATGCTGAAGTATTGGGGTGGAGGGGTGATGCTTACAAATTACTCTCAGATGGTCCAGAAATAATTTCTATATATGCACATACGCATGTGCATACATGGAGAAAGAGATAAAGCAAACGTGGTAAATATTGACATTTGGGGAATCTAAATATACAGCAATTTTTTTAATATTAGTGCAATTCTCAACAAGTCTAAAAGTATGTCAAGTTTAAAAGATATATGTGTGTGTGTTTTATATACATACATGGAAAACTGATTCACTTTTCTGTACCCTTGAACTAACACAGCTTTGTAAGTCAACTATACTTCAATAAATTCTTTTAAATAGCATAAATGAAAGTTTCTCTTTAAAGTTATATTGCTCCCACCATGAGCTAATGCCCTTAGATTACATTTCCATACATATTCCCTACAATTTTGCCAAAATATATTAGCAAATTCTGCAATTTCTCGAATGTGCAAACCTAACTCTTCTCAGGTGTGACTTTGTTTTCCAGTTTATTCTATTGAAAGGCAGCTGATTTACAGTGCTGTGTTCGTTTCTGGCATACAGCAGAGTGACTGAGTGATACACACTGTATATACTGGCTTGATTCTGCTAACCGCAGACTCCCGACCCGTCTCTCCCCCACGCCCTCCTTCCCAGGGGACACTAGTGGTAAAGAATCCACCCGCCAACACAGCAGACATAAGAGATGTGGGTTTGACACCTGGGTTGGGAGATCCCCTGGAGCAGGGCGTGGCCCCCACTGCAGTGTTCTTACTTGGAGAATCCCATGGACAGAGGGGCCTGGCGGCTACCGTCCACGCGGTCGCGCAGAGTCAGACGTGACTGAAGGGATGTTATCCCACTGTGAGTGCGCTCCACACCTGTATCCTCTCATCTGCTGACGGCCTTGTAGGTTGTCTCCGCGTCCGGTCATCGTGACTAGTGCCGCTGTGACCGGGACGATGCGTGTGTCGTTCTGAACCGCAGTGTTTATGCGCTGGTCTGTGGCCGTGCTGTGACTTCGTCGCTGCGCTGGCCTTTCTCTGGTTGTGGTGAGTGGGGGCTACTCTCTGGGAGCGGTGTCCAGGTTTGCCACTGCACTGAGAAAACTGACTCAGAAAAAATGAAGTTTTTAGAACATTAATGAAAAAAATCTTCCCCCAAATAAAACTCTGAGTGCAGATGGCTTTATTGGCAATTTCCACCTTATGTGAAAGGAACAAAAGATAAAACCTTATAAAGCTCTTTCAGATAATAGGAGAAAGGCTACTCTTTTCATAAGAGTAGCAAAACCTGATAAGAACGGTGAGAGAAATTCCCTGATGGTCCAGCGGTTAGGACTTGCTGCCTTCAGGGCTGTGGGTCTGGGTTCAGTCCCTGGTTGGGGACCAAAGACCCCACAAGCTGAGATGTGCATCAAAACAAAACAAAACAAGAAGAGTGAGAGGAAGGGAAGTCACCAGTCAGTCTCACATTAGTGAGTGAGTGAATGTGCGTGGGGCAATGGATGCAGGAAAAGCGACCGGATGAAATTCAACGTTGATTCGTAATTTTAAAAATCTAAGTAAATTTGGATTTGAAAACAGTTTCTGAAGCTGGTGGGGACTATCTCAAAAAAAAAAAAAAAGGAAAAGAAAGGCCACCTTGTGGACCATCATACTGGAGCGACCATCACGATAAAATGACAGGTGAGAAGTAAGACCAGCATGCTCACAGCCATGGCTTCTATTCTACGTTCTGTCCGGGCTTAGACGTCATCATCCTGGGTAATGACGGTAGGGCACACGAATTTAAAAAGAAAGAAAAGGCTCTTTCTTTTCCCCACAACTTGTGTATACTCTGGCTTCTCTTCAGATCGTATAAATCCTTCACCTTTTACAGTATGTCACACAAAGTTAAAAACGCAGCCAAATCACACGTTGCTTAGGTGTATACAGTGATGAAAAGTGTAAAGAAAGTGAGGAGGTGCTTGCCGTCGGAAGCCGGACAGCGGTTGCCTTTGAGGGAGGGGCCTGCAGAGGTCTTGCGGGAGGCGTGTTTACTTCCGGACTGGAGTCTTGATCTCATGCGTGTTTAATTTATAATTATTTAAGTTTTTTACATATACGACCTATAGATTTACCCATTTTGCATGAAATATCCTGGTTTTTGAAAATGCCAGTGGAAAATCAGGGATCTCCCACACGAGCGAATCATCACCATAGTGGAGGGAAGCATACGACTCGCCTTTCTCCCTCACTTTTCCGACACTGAACTGAGTCCAGAGGGGGGTGCCCTGCCTTGAGCCGCACCCCTGTGCCTTCCTGAGTCCCAGCCCAGAGTCTTTCCAACGCAGGAAGTACTGATGTGTTGTTGTGAAGAATTCTCTGGCTGAAGCCCATTAGTTCAAACGCCAGCATCTTTAGATGGAGGACCACGCCGTTGGAGCGGCACCTGGGGTCAGAGGTCCCCGCCTCCTGTGGGTGCTGGCGGGGCTGTGGGAGGCGGGCCCTGAGCCTGAGGCTGCTGGAGCGCTCATCCCCGCAGGCCCCGCCTGCTGGCCTGGGCTTCGACAGCTGGCCCGGGCGGCCGCGGCTGGGTGGGCAGGGAGCTTTCAGGTGTGTTCCGACAGAAAAGCTACGTGCTGGCCGTGCGCTATCCAGCAAGACGGCTCGTGGCTGAGTCCAGGCACCCAGGACGCGTTCCCTGGCCCGCCCTCCGCGGCTCTTGCTCCGTCCGGCGTCTGCCCACGTGGGGGCTCTCCCACGTGGGGGGAGCTCGGGCACTGCAGCCCCTGGATGCCCGCCACCCTGGGACCAATCCCCACAGGGCTGGGGCAACACCTGTGAGCTCGGCTGGCCACTCAGATGGAGAGCAGAGAGCGTTTCCAGAAGGAACGCAGGAGGGGCAAGGACAGTGGGGACCGTCCTCCAGGACGACTTAGAAGGCTGCGTGCTCACCCCGTCTGCTCCAACGGCACACTTGGGCACCTCTGGGTGGTCCGTCTTTCAGCGTAACTCATTGAAGGTGACACAGACTTAGTGAGTCAGCCCCTTGAGCCCCCCACAGCATCACACACATGAGACCCCCTTTCTGAGCGAAAAACACTGGGGTGTCTGGTTGTTCCGACGATCAGCAGGTGCCCGTGGAGGATGGACAAGGTACCGGACGCCAGTCCAGCCTCTGTCCTCAGGGAGCTCGTGTTCCAGGGGGAGGAACAGGGAGACATTAAGTCATCAGCTGGTAAGGCTTTGGAGAGAGGTTTACGCAGGTAAAGCAGGTAAGGGAACCCAGCGATGGCGGCAGGAGGCAGGGGGTGTTCCTGTTCCACTGAGGAGGTCAGCCGGCCTGACGAGGCCACATCTGAGTGAGCAGGAAGAAAGAGGGAGCCGGGTAGGGCTCTGGGGGGAGAGCGTCCCAACAGCGGCAGCCAGAGTGGACAGCCGAGCGTGGGCTGCCGCCATGCGCCGGGACGGCTGCCGTCACCGGAGCTGACCCGCCTGAGCACCACCGATGTGCGTGCTGAGCCTGCTGAGAGCTCGCAGTCAGAGACTGAACACCCCAGGGCGCCCCAGACGCCCGCCAGGGCCAGGTGGGCAGCAGCCTCATGGGTCTGAGCCCCGGGCATAGCTGCCGCTCCAGGCTTCTGCTTCCTCACCCGGACATGGACCTGCCTGCACCTGCCGTCTGCCCTCTGTCCTCTGCGGGCCCCAGGCCACCAGCAGCGTACCTGCCCTCCCAACCCAGCACCTGCAGGCCCATCGCTCAGCCTTTAGCCTGCTCGACCTGTCACTGCAGCCCTTCCCCCTCTGCATTGTCCGTCCGTCCAGCCCGGCCTGGACGCTCGGGGCTGAGCCGTGCAGACCTCAAACCCGGCCAGGCCCACTCCCAGCTCCTCCCAGCCAGTCTTCCCACGGTCTTTCCCACAACAGTAAACTCCCCTTGCTGTGCAGACTACAAGCCTGTGGTCCTGGGAAATCCCCCTCTTTTCTCGCCCGGTCTAATCCATCAAGGAATCTTGTTGGTTCTGTCTTAGCAGCACTGTGCCTTCAGGTCTGACAGTTTCTACCTTTCCACCCAGCCCAGGGCCAGGCCGCGATCCTGGATTCTTGCTGCCCCCTGCGGAGTGGTCGGCTCCAACCCTTGCCCCTGAAGTGTGTTCACGCCCCGCCTCTGCCCAGTGGCTCCCTCTGGCCTCCGAAGCCCCCTCCCACCCGTTCGGTCTCCACCCGCTTCTGCCCAGCGCGCCCAGGTGGCTGCCCCGGGGCCTCTGCGCCAGCTGTCCCCCTCCCCGACAGCGCCCCGCTGACTCCCTCCGTTGCTCCCTTCAGACCTCTCTGAGCCCCAGCCGTGTGCCTACGGCATCTGTCTCCGTCACACAGCTCAGCCCCTGGACGTGGTGTGTTCCTCTGACCGTGTGTCTTCATGTGTCTCCCCACGGGGGCACAGGCTCAGGCCGTGTCCCAGACCCAGGACAGCGGCCACCACGGAGCAGGACAGACCCGTGCGAGGACCAGCACAAACGCTGGCCACGCGTCCTCTGTCCTCTCCAGCCATCTTCGTTCTTTAGCTCTATAAGCAACTTCTACAAATGCAGATCTGATCACACCCATGCCCCAGGGCAGGCACTATAAGCCTCTCCCGGACATCTTATTATGAAAATTTCCAAACACACAGGCAAGTTGAAAGGAGCATCTGTGAGCCGGCACACGCTCACCATCTGCAATCGCCTTCCCAGAGAACGTCCTCCGACACTGTTCACCATGGACCAGCTCCGCCTGGAGCGTCACACAGACGATCTTTCACGTAAGGCTTCTAAAGGGCTGCAAGGATCAACAGTGTGTTCATAACTAACACTGCATGGGTTGCTTGTGTGAATTCACCATCGTTTGTTTCTGGTCTCCTGTGGAGGGCCAGCTGGGCTCCCCCGGCCTGCGGGTCTGTTATGAATAAACCCGCAGTCAACATCCCTGCTTGCCGGATTCTGCATCTTGGACAGCAGGGGGGCGCGTGAGCCAGGAGCCGAAACCGACTCTCCCTGAGAGGAGGAAGCGGCGTTGGTACCACCATCCCTCCAAGGCCATCGCAGGGGGAAGACAAACTCTAGCCTTGTCAGACCTCAGTCATCGGAAGCCAGTTGTCATGGGATGCCCCACGCGTGGAGGGGTCCTCACGGTCCAGGGAGGGAGCCTGCCCGGGAGGATCGGACCAGGGGAAAAGGACCCGTGGCGCCTCCCCAGGACCTGGCGGGCACGTGCCCACGGGAGTCATCAGGCCAGGCCGGGGGACGGGCATCCTCCTCGCGTGCTCTGTGGCGGTAGGGGGCAGGGAGGGGGTCCTCAGGGAGTCCCCACGGGGCCCCCGGTGCTCCCGTGACCTGTGCATTTCTGGGTGAACGCCTGTCTCTCCTGAGGCGTGTCCTGGGCTAGAAGCCCCTGGAGAAGCTCCATCTGGACCAGAAAAGTTAGGCTTGAAGGGGCGTGACACAGAAAGGCTGTTTTATAGAAACTGTTTGTTGCTGGCTGCCCTGGATCTTCACGGCTGTGTTCGGGAAACACGCTGACTGAAACGCCCACCCTGGCTGAGCACCACAGGGGCTATTTGCATGAGTGGTTTTATGATGGGAGGTCCTGGTAAGGAACACGGAACTAACAAGCCACCAAAACTGGGTGAGCTTGGGAAAGGTCACAAGGAGACGCGACGAGTCCGACCACCTCCCAGAACCCTCGTCACTGGCGTCCACCTTGGCTGAGCGGCGCGTGCACCACCAGGAAGGACTCTGAGTCAGAATGACTGGCCAGGGCCAAGCCGGACACTAGTCCCATCACCATAAACCCCGGGGCTGCGAGCCTCGTGGCAGAGCAGTCCTCCTGGGCCCCTGACCCCACTCCTCTCCACCTGGTGCCCCTTCCCAAGAAGCCTCTTGCTTTGTCAGCATGTGTGTCTCCTCAGACAACTCATTTCTGAGTGTTAGACAAGAGCCTACTCTCAGGCCCTGGAAGGGGTCTCCCTCCCAATAACTGCAGAATGTGGCTTTTCTGTAGCAGCGGTGAGGAGGGGCCGCTCTCTGGCTTCAACAGTATGTGAACCGAGAACTTCCAGGTGCTGAACTCGAATCCAGTTCAAGCTGGATTTAGGAAAGGCAGAGGAACCAGAGATCAAATTGCCAACATCCATTGGATCAGAGCAAAAAGCAAGGAAATTCCGAAAAACATCTTCCGCTTCATTGACTATGTGAAAACCTTTGCCTTTGTGGATCACGACAAACTGTGGAAAGTTCTGAAAGAGATGGGAATACTAGACCAACTTATCTGCCTCCTGAGAAATCTGTATGCAGGTCAAGAAGCAACAGATAGAACTGGACGTGGAACAACAGACTGGTTCCAAATTGGGAGAGGAGTACATCAAGGCTGTATATTGTCACCCTGCTTATTTAACTTATGTGCAAAGTACATCATGAGAAACGCTGGGCTGGAGGAAGCACAAGCTGGAATCAAGATTGCCGGGAGAAACATCAATAAAGTCAGATATGAAGATGACACCACCCTTATGGCAGAAAGTGAAGAGGAACTAAAGAGCCTCTTGATGAAAGTGAAAGAGGAGAGTGAAAAAGCTGGCTTAAAATCTCAGCATTCAGAAAACTAAAATCATGGCATTCAGTCCCATAATTTCATGGCAAATAGATGGGGAAACAGTTGAAACAGGGACAAATTTTATTTTCTTGGGCTCCAAAATCACTGCAGATGGTGACTGCAGCCATGAAATAAAAAGACGCTCACTCCTTAGAAGAAAAGCTATGACCAACCTAGACAGCATATTAAAAAGCAGAGACATCACTTTGCTGACAAAGGTCTGCCTAGTTAAAGCTGTGGTTTTTCCAGTGGTCATGTATGGATGTGAGAGCTGGACATAACGAAGGCTGAGCACTGAAGAACTGATGCTTTTGAACTGTGGTGTTGGAGAAGACTCTTGAGAGTCCCTTGATCCTAACAAAGGATTGGGATCCTGAGATCAGTTCCTGAAAATATTTAGCTCTCTAAAGACCTGTTCCACCAGACTCCCTGGAACGCAGAGGGCCTCCCTCCACCCTGCCCTCCCTCAGGGGCGTTGAAGCTTGGCAGCTGCGCCAGCACAGCATTCAGTCTCTGCAGGGGCAGATGGCAAACGCCCTTGTTGCCCGGTCATTGGCGATGTTCTTGGCAAGTGCCAATTTTGGCAAATAGATGGCTGGAAACAGTAGCTGATTTTATTTTCTTGGGCTCCAAAATCACTGCAAACGCTGACTGCAGGCTATGACAAACCAGAGACATCACTTTGTTGACAAAGGCCCATCTAGTCAGGGCTTCCCTCATAGCTCAGTTGGTAAAGAAACTGCCTGCACTGTAGGAGACCCCGGCTCCATCCCTGGGTCAGGAAGATCCTCTGGAAAAGGAAATAGCAACGCACTGCAGTATCCTTGCTTGGAGAATCCAATGGTCAGAGGAACCTGGTGGGCTGTAGTCTATGGAGTGGCAATGAGTTGGGCATGACTGAGTGACTGACACACCATCTAGTCAAAGCTATGGTTTCTCCAGTGGTCATGCATGAATGTGAGAGTTGGACCATAAAGAAGGCTGAGCGACAAAGAATGGATGTTTTTGAACTATGGTGTTGGAGAAGACTCTTGAGAGTCCCTTGGACTGCAAGGAGACCCAACCAGTCCATCCTAAAGGAAATCAGTCCTGAATACTCATTGGAAGGACTGATGATGAAGCTGAAACTCCAATACTTTGGCCACCTGATGAGAACTGATTCACTGGAAAAGACCCTGATGCTGGGAAAGATTGAAGGCAGGAGGAGAAGGGGACGACAGAGGATGAGATGGTTGGATGGCATCACCGACTCGATGGACATGAATCGAGTAAACTCCGGGAGTTGGAGATGGACGGGGAGGCCTGGTGTGCTGGCCCATGGGGTTGCAAAGAGTCAGACACGACTGAGTGACTGAACTGAACTGAACTGATGTCTTTGGGGCAAACCTGGCAACTTTCCCCAGAGGCCACTAGTGAGGGGCCCAGGGTCAAAGGCAGTTGGGTGGGGCAGCCTGGGAGTCCACTCCACTCCCTATGGGTAGATGGCACATCTGGGGTGAAATGGGAAAGTTCCAGGCCGTCGGGGTGCTAGAGCAATTCTGCTGGTTGCCCAAGTCCAGCGCTTAGTGGTGACTTCTGCTCCCCACCTCAGGCCGAGGGCTGTGAATCCTGCCGGAGCTCGGGCCAGCTGTGGGCCGGCTGTGGCCCCGGCCCACCCTCCTCCCGCAGGTGCCTGGCTGTGGCTTTTGTCTCTCACTCTCTTTCGGGTCCTGGTCTCTCATCCACACGGCCGCTGCCGCACACATCCCTCCTGGACCAGTCGTGTCCAGAGGCTGTGACCTGTTCCTCCTGCTGCCTCCCGGGGGTCCCCAAGCGCGCCCAGCCTACACCTGCCCGTGTGCGCCGAGCCTCCTGCAGCACCAGCCCTCTGCCCACCCACCTCCTGCCCACCCGGCTCCTGAGCCGTGCTCCAGACTTGGCACAGAGCATCCCCCACCCGACCTGGGCACCGGGTCAGCCCTGTCCTCTGCGCCTTGGGCTCGATGTCCGCAGCTGAGCAGGGTCATCATGGCCTTCCCTGCACAGCCCTGCCGGGCCCCTCGGGTGCCCCAGAGACAGCCCCAGGCCCCCCACTCCCTGGGGGCAGGGAGCCGGCTGGGCTGAGGACGAGGGCTCTGGAGCCGTGTCTCCAAGCTCGGGCTGAGGGCTCTGCCCCGCTGGTGCGCCCAGGGGCTCCGTGCTGCTCCGGACCGTCCAGCTCTGGCCCTGGTCTGACTGAGCGGCCGCACTGCCCCGGGCCGTGGTCCCAGGCCTCTCAGACCGGCCCCCTTGGCTGCACTGCTGCCCACACAGGCCCTGTCTTTTAGGGATGACAGAGAGGTAAGACCAGGCCTTGGAGCAGGAAGGCCTGTTCTCAAACTCTGGTTCATTCATAGGCCTCTCTGGCCCCCAGTCTCCTTGCAACCCTGTGGCCCCCTCGGCCAGTGGCCAGCGAAGGGCATTACCCTGCAGACCTCTGCCTTCAAGGTAAGTTTAAGCATTTTTCATGCGCACAACCGACGGCCTGACCCTGGGGCTGCTCCCAGCCTAGCCTTTCGGGCATTTGAGAGCCATCAGTCCAGCCCCTCACGGGTGCCCGACACGCAGCCTCTCCCCCTGGGCCCCTGGCATGCTGCGGGCGCGGGAGGGTTTGGGGGCTGAGTTCCTGTTGAGGCCACCTGCTGGGCCTGCGGGGGGGGGGTGTGTGCGTGTGTGTGCCCGTGCGTGTGTGCCCGTGCGTGTGTGCCCGTGCGTGCGTGCGCCCCCGCCCCGTGCTCAGGAGCAGCTGCGCCAGTGCTTCAGAAGAGAGGCGGACAAACAGCCCCGCCGCCCCCGGGGCCTAAGCCCAGGCTTGGCAGGGAGGCGGCTCCGCTCTGGGAGCCCTCTCCTGTTGCAAATGTTTCATGCCAGGGCAGGCGCGGATCTTGACTGAGGCGCAGCCTCTCCTTGGAAAGGGTCCCATTCCTCAGCGCCTGGACGGGAGCTGGGACGCGCTGGACCCGTGAGCACACGCTGTTTACGGCTCCTAGTGTTGCATCACGCCAGCCGTTCCTAAAAGCAGCCTGGCATGGTGCGTGGACATCGCTGGGACTGCGTGGGAAAGCCCAGGTTTTCCTGGAAGAGGATGGGAACCAGGACAGCACAATCAGAGCCCAGATCTGAGCCCCAGGGCGGCGTCTCCGTGACAACGCCTGGCAAGGATCCAAGAAGGCGAAGGCTAAGCCCTCCCCAAAGGCTCTGGCCCCCACGGTCAGGGTCAGGTGTGTCCATCTGGGCTCCTCCCCTCTGGCGGCACCCAGGGCCCTCGGGAACCAGTGACGTGCATCTTTCCCTGGGGCAGCTCCTCCCTGCCCTGGTGAAGCCACACCTGAGGCTTTTTCACCATTTCCAGGTTCCACAGAATGTCCTCCACTGGCCTTGGCCAGTTCAGTTCAGTTCAGTCGCTCAGTCACGTCCAACTCTTTGCGACCCCATGGATGGCAGCATGCCAGGCCTCCCTGTCCATCACCAACTCCTGGAGCTTGCTCCAACTCATGTCCATCAAGTCAGTGACGCCATCCAACCATCTCATCCTCTGTCATCTTCTCCTCCCACCTTCAATCTTTCCCAGCATCAGGGTCTTTTCCAGTGAATCAGTTCTCATCAGGTGGCCAAAGCATTGAAGTTTCAGCTTCAGCATCAGTCCTTCCAATGAATATTCAGGACTGATTTCCTTTAGGACCGATTGGTTTGACCTCCTTGCAGTCCAGGGGGCTCTCAAGAGCCTTCTCCAACACCACAGTTCAAAAGCATCAACTCTTCGTGCTCAGCTTTCTTTATGGTCCAGCTCTCACATCTATACGTGACTTCTGGAAAAACCATAGCTTTGAGTAGATGTACCTTTGTCAGCAAAGTAATGTCTCTGCTTTTTAATATGCTATCTACGGTGGTCAAAGCTTTTCTTCCAAGGAGCAAGCATCATTTAATTTCATGGCTGCAGTCACCATCTGCGGTGATTTTGGAGCCCAGGAAAAGAAAGTCTGTCACTGTTTCCATTGTTTCCCCATCTATTTGCCATGAAGTGATGAGACTGGATGCCACTGTCTTAGTTTTTTGAATGTTGAGTTTTAAGCCAGGTTTTTCACTCTCCTCTTTCAATTTCTTCAAGAGGCTCTTTAGTTCCTCTTCATTTTCTGCCATAAGGGTGGTGTCTTCTGCATGTCTGAGGTTTTCTCTTTAGGTCTTTTTAAAAATAATAAAGTATCTATTTCTGATTCCATAAACTTCAGACAGCACCTTCTGGTGTCCACTCCCTTAGAAGGGAAAACAGAGCCTCGACACTTCCCGTTGCCCTTCTCCCAGCCCCCTAGTCTGTCACACGTGTCACGGTGCCTGGCTGGGGAGGCCTGCCCTGCCCACCTCCTCCTCTCCCCTGCACCGAGGCCAGCTTGAGAAGGACTTTTGTTAACATCCTGTTCTCAAGCTGGAATGCAGCTGAGTACATGTGAAGACTTATCAAGGAGGGAGAGGCAGATAGTTTGAAGGAAATCAATTTTTTTCCAAAAATTGATCTGCCTTTGAATGGTTTCTACCCACCCCCTTTTACCATCATCTCTTCCCACTTCAGTCCATTAGATGCTGTGGGGTTTTGCCCTGAGCTGTGCAAACTTTCAGGAGCTCCTGAGGGACAATTTGAAAATGTGTTCCTTTTTGCTGACAATTCGAATGTTTGCAGGAACTGATGACTCCTTCAGCAAGCCAGAGAAATTCTAATTCTTTAAGTTTCAATAGACTTGAAGAGAGCTCAATTTGTCTCCAGTTTAGCATAGTTTTTTAGTGAAAGATCAACATACGACCTTTGGCATATAACTCACAGGGTTCAGAGAATTGAGTGTCAGGACTGTTAACACACATACAAGCCCACAGTACTTTCTGTTCTCATTTGTTTATTTATGTGACCAAGGCTTCTCAGGATTTACAGCTGTAAAAAGGAAAACTCTAAATTGAATGTGGCTTTACCTGTCTCATTCTTAATAATTACTTACCAAGATTTCAGATTTGTTATTATGTTGAACTGTGAAATGCTGACCATCAGAATGACAAGCTTATCAAAAAGAAATTTTTAAAGAGCCTTAGGGTCCTAAGAAATTTTTTTATTACATTTAAATGTAGGTCCATGGTAATCTGACAGAAAAATGATAGGGTGATAAATGAAAGACTTTCAGGAGTAAAAAGGTATTCTGTGTGTGCTCAGCCGTGTCCAGCTCTTTTTGACCCCATGGACTGTGGCCCTATAGGCTCCTCTGTTCATGAGATTTCCCAGGCAAGGATACTGGAGTGGGTTGCCATTCCTTCTCCAAAGGATCTTCCCAACCCGGGGATCAAACCCACATTTTCTGCATTGGCAGGTGGGTTCTTTACCACAGAGCCAAAAAGATTACATTATGATAAATTTTTAATGAGAAAGTGAAATTGATATAAAAGTTCAAGAAGAAAATAAAAGATATAAAATTTCCTGATAAAGGATAATTACCAATGCATATTTATGATGAGAAAATAAAATTGTTTTGGTAGTTAGTAGCCACTGTATACCTTAAGTGTGATGAGTAACTTCCCTAGTGGTCCAGTGGCTAAGACTCTGCACTCCCAACACAGAGGGCCCTAGTTTGAGCCCTGATGAGGGAACTAGATCCCATGTGCTGTAACTAAGAGTTCGCATGCTGCAAATAAAGCTCTTTCAAGCTCCAACTAAGACCCAGTGCAGCCAAATAAACATTTTTCAAAAAGTGTTAGAACTTGACCTGCCTCTTGAGAAATCTGTATGCAGGTCAGGAAGCAACAGTTAGAACTGGACATGGAACAAAAGACTGGTTCCAAATAGGAAAAGGAGTACATCAAGGCTATATGTTGTCACCCTGCTTATTTAACTTATATGCAGAGTACATCATGAGAAACGCTGGGCTGGAGGAAGCACAAGCTGGAATCAAGACTGCCAAGAGAAATATCAATAACCTCAGATATGCTGATGACACCACCCTTGTGGCAGAAAGTGAAGAAGAGCTATAGAGCCTCTTGATGAAAGTGAAAGAGGAGAGTGAAAAAGTTGGCTTAAATCTCAACATTCAGAAAACTAAGATCATGGCACCCGGTCCCATCACTTCATGGCAAATAGATGGGGAAACAGTGGCTGACTTTATTTTTTTGGCTCCAAAATCACTGCAGATGGTGATTGCAGCCATGAAACTAAAAGACGCTTGCTCCTTGGAAGCAAAGTTATGACTAACCTGGATAGCATATTAAAAAGCAGAGACAGTACTTTGTCAACAAAAGTCCGTCTAGTCAAAGTTATGGTTTTTCCAGTAGTCATATATGGATGTGAAAGTTGGACTATAAAGAAATCTGAGTGCAGAAGAATTGATGCTTTTGAGCTGTGGTGTTGGAGAAGACTCTTGAGAGTCTCTTGGACTGCAAGGAGATCCAAGCAGTCCATCCTAAAGGAGATCAGTCCTGGGTGTTCATTGGAAGGACTGATGTTGAAGCTGAAACTCCAATACTTTGGCCATCTGATGGGAAGAGCTGACTCATTGGAAAAGACCCTGATGCTGGGAAAGATTGAGGGCAGGAGGAGAAGGGGATAACAGAGGATGAGATGGTTGGATGGCATCACCGACTCGATGGACATGGGTTCGGGTGGACTCTGGGAGTTGGTGATGGACAGGGAGGCCTGGCATGCTCGGGTTCATGGGGTCGCAGAGTTGGACAGGAGTGAGGAACTGAACTGAACTGAGGGATACATCTGAAAAAAGATGAGCAAGCCCTGTAAACTGAAGAAGGCTTGAGTCAGGAAATAGAAGGTGTTCACGAACTGAAAGGTTCCGTAGGAGCAGATTTCGAGAGCAGGCAGCTCCCTGGGGCGGAGGGCCAGGCGCCGGGAGGGGCGCTGCGGGCGAGGTGGGGGGCGCCGGAGGTCCGGGGGCGCCTTTTTAATTTGTCCTCTGCGGGGAGCTGCTTGCTGCCACCCAGGCCATCCCCTCTTGCAGAGCGCAGCGTTGGGACAGGCTTTGGTGAATGCACGGTGAGCCGGTAGGATCGAGGGTCCAAGGTTGAAAGAAGGCCGGCGCTTCTCCATCCAGACTGAGAGCCGGGAAGAGAAATATCAACGGTCCTTAGGTGGGGCATTGCCCAGAAAGGAGACCCCGAGAAAGTGGGGGCCCACGTTGGCACAGACCCAGGGCGGGCCCTCGGAGGCGGGGCTGGGGGCTGTGATTGGTCGCGTCTGGCTTCCTCTGGCCGGTCCTGAGGGGGCGGCGAGGGCAGGGACTGGGGGCTGTCGGTCGTCCATCAAGTTCCCGCCGCCCGTCACTGCGGCCGAGGGGTGTCCGCCGCAGAGACCGTCCTACCGGCAGGCGGCCTAACGGACGGCGGGTGCTCACCGCGGCTGAGGGCCGGGCCTTCCTGGCGCCCCGTCCGAGCGGCGCGGGGCGCGGGCCACAGGTAAGCGGCCTGGCTCCACGGGCAGGTTTACAGTCAGCCCGCCGGCCCCTCCGCGGCAACCAGGCCTCAGGCTGCATCGCCCGGCCGAGCCGCCCCGCCAGGCCCCGCCCGCCGGCCGCCTCAGTTTCCAGGCGGCTCCCGCACGTCCCGCGCGTACCTGCCGGACTCCCGCGCTGGGCCCCGCCTGCGCATGCGCGGACCCCTCCCCCGCGCCCCGGTTGCGCACGCGCGGCCCGCTCCTCAGGAGCCCCCGCCCCGCCCCGCCCCCGCCTTGCGCACGCGCGATCCGCCCCTCAGCGCCCCCGTACCGCTCCGCCCCCGCCTCGCGCACGCGTTGCACGCGCCGCACGCGCCCCGCGCCTCGCGC
>CM035275.1:90816139-90836341 GCA_020226075.1 Hydropotes inermis | reverse complement strand
GAAGTGGTGGGGGTCCCTCCGGCCGCGCCCTTCTTCACGATCGCTCGTGCGGGGAGGCGGGTTGGCCTGCCGGGGAACACGGGGCACCTGGCCGAGCTGCCGCCCCGCGAGCGGACACCCGCCCCCGGAACCGGACGGGGGCGGCCTGGACCCCCGCTCCGGCCGCGGCTGGAGGAGGGGCCGAGCGCCGACCTTTATTCTCTGAAGCAAGAGTTCAGTGGGCCGCGGGAGCGCGTAAATAAGGTTTGGAGAGGCTCGTGGACACCGTAGAGAATTTTAAAGGTTCATTAAGATTTCAAAATCTTCACACTGTCTGAATTTGAGCCACTAATTTTCTTCATTTGTTAAAACAGCATTTTACTCGGCAAGACTTGGCCAAATTCGTCGTATATTGTGAAACCGCAGTCACAGCCTAAAAGTCCTATAATCTTTTCTTAAATTTCGACTTGGGCTATTTTCTTTGAGACAGATTAAGGCACTGAATCTTTGCCTTAAAAAAGATCTAAAGAGCGTTTGATGAACCGCCTTTAAGTCAGTCCTGTTAGCAGACAGCTCTGCCCCTACGGAGATCTGTTCCCTTAGTGGTCACGTTGGTCCGAAGAGCTCCGCAGTGTCCAGAGCGGCTTCATCGCCAGTCCTTGGTTGGCAGACCCAACTGCTGAGTCATTGGCAACACAGAGTGCCAGCTCATGGGTTAAAAAGGTTTGCTCCTCTGTTTTGTGTATTCTATAAAAAGACGGTTACACGGTGAGTGGAAACCTTCGAGGAGTCTTTGGGCCGCGGTCTGGGGTACGTGCAGCCGGGCACTCGCGCCTCTGGCCAGTGTGGGAGGGGTCACGTGGGCAGGGCCGCCCTGGGAAACCGAATCCCGTCGGGATTGGTGGCTGGGCCTGACACTTGTCCTGGGCTCGGTTTTGATTTGATTACCTCTTGTTTACCTCGGAAAGAACTGGGCGTAGTTGGTCGCTGAGCCTGAAGACAAAGGCTAAGGCTCTCCCCTCTGCTTGTCTCCTCCTGCCAGATGCTTTCCCTGAGTCTTGCTGCCTCTGCTCCTGATTCTAGTTAAAGCTTTTGAAGGGCAGCAGGATGTCCTGGACGCTTTTCCTGTCTCAGATAAACAGCCCCTAACATGCAGGGGGGAAGGTGAAGTTTTGTCATACTGTCTTGCAGCATCGTGGGAGGGGGTGCCAGACTGAACTTCCCAGAGGTGCGCGCCCCCCGCCTGCTGTGCTGCGTGGGGATCAGTGCCATCGGGTGGCACTGGCTTTCCCTGGGATGGCCCCACCTCTTCACCTGCTGGTCTGTCTGCAGCCAGTCAGAGCCTTGTGTTGTCACAGGCCCCACTGTGGACGAAGGTGCGGTATATGAAGAGGCACAGAACGTGCAGGTCTCCTGTCCTGCCCTTTGAGAGGGAAGGGGTCTCCGACATCAGGATCCTGGCCAGCCCTGTGCTTTTCAGCTGGCCACAGTGAGGCCGAGAGGGGAGGCGAGGCAGGTCACAGCCGCTGGGGCTCTCAGGGCTCCCCCCCCGAGTGCTGGGCTCCGCGGGCTTCGGCGACAGATGGCCTCAGACAGGCAGACGGAAGGGGGTCCACCGGGTCCTGTTCAGACACAGGAACCTCAGTGACCTGCCTGCCTCACTGTATGTTTGAAATCGCTTGTTGATCAGGCCTCTTGTTCTGTCCCACCTCACTCAAGAAGCTTTTAGAAACGGGGACTTCTTAAGGCCCACCTCTGGGGAAGAAGCCTTCTGACGGGGGGTGGGCCTTGCCTCCAGGCGTAGCACCTGCGCTGCCCCAGGGTTGTGCTCAGATTCCACCTGTCCCAAAGATCCCAGGACATTGGCCCCGGCGTCTTGTAGGTCATTCCCCTGTAGTTTTTAACCCTGGCTGCCCACCGGCACCATTGTGGTTTTTTCAGAGTAAAGGTAGCAGGGTTCTGTTGTAGCATTCCAAGTTAGGGTTTTCCGCTGGTGGGTGAGACTGCTGGAGAACAGGGGCGTCTCCATAGGGGGTCCTCCATAGCCAGGTTGCAACCTGTTGCCCCCGGCTGGGCTGTGGGGTGCTCTGCCGGGGGTGCTGGCAAGGGGTGTTGGCCTGAGGCCAGGGGTGGCGAGTCTCACAGTGCAGGCAGGGACTGTGAGAAACCCTGTGCAAAATACTTGGGATGGAAAGTGTGGGTGCTGTGTTGAGGTTATTTGGTAGGGTAAGGCTCCACAGGTTAAGAAAGACAGTTGTCATTATCTGTTTTCAGGCTAGGGTGAACTGGAAGCTTCAGTCAGCCACCCAGCTTACCGAGTGGTGGCTCGGGGAACTGTTTTAACCCTCTGCGTGTGATCACAGCTTGTGCCCAGTTACTAGCAGTTGAGGTCAGCTGAATTAATGGCTTTTGTGGCCCAGCCAGTAAGTGGTTGTGTCTGGGTCATTCCTGTGGCCTCTCCAGAGCTTGAAGACGGGACAGCATTGTTGGCACAGATCCTTTTGGGGCCCGTGAATCATCTCATTCAAGATGTGGTCTTTCCTTCCTTTGGGACCAAGTATCCTGGGGGTCACAGGAGGTTTTTTTAAACAAAAGTAAGAAATGGCTTATAGTGTAAGTTCGTCCTTCTCTTCTGCAATGATGGGGTATTGGCCTGGGCTCTCTGCCCATCTCATCTGTCCAGCCCACCTGCCCTGTGTCTTGCTAGTGTGAATTACAGGTCAGGGTGGCCAGTGGCCTGAGTCAGGGCGAGACTCGCCAGGATCAGCATCGCCACCCCTTTTCCTGTGGCCCGATTATCTCACAGGCTGTGTGGGTTCTGAGGAAGCGATCTGAGGTTGGAAAGCAACTCGAGAGCTTCGCTGGTGGCTCAGTGGTGAAAAACCCGCCTGTAGCACAGGGGACATGGCAGGTTCGATCCCGGGGTTGGGAAGATCCCCGGAGAACGAAACGGCAACCCACTCCAGTATTCTTGCCTGGAGAATCCCATGGACAGAGAAGCCTGGCTATAGTCCATGGGGTCGCAAAGAGTGGGACACGACCTAGTGACTAACAACAAAGCAACCTGAAACCCCTCTTTTCTTGCTTAGAAAGGTGAGTGATCTTACCTGCAGGTGAAAGAAGACTAATGGCCCCTTGTCCTCATTTTCCAGGGAGCTGCTCCCCTGTGCAGTGGCTGCAGGTTAATCATAAACTTTGGTCCGTTAGTGAATCACAGCCTCTGAGCTGGCCCCAGAGCTCCGCGGTAGACAGCCCGGATAGAGGTCTTTCTAAAGGATGCCCAACACTTTCAGTGAGACGGTTCCATAAAGCATGCTTATCTCCATGGAATCTGGAGTGGAATCTAAATGCACACCTGATGCTCTTCGTGATGTTACTTTGTTAAAGAATATTCTGTCTGTGGCCATGCTGGGTCTTTTGCTGCACTCTGGTTCTCTAGCTGCAGTGAGCAGGGCTTCTGTTCGTTGCGGCGTGTGGACTCTTCCCGAGGTGTCTTCTCCTGTGGAGCGCGGACCCTTGACCTCCAGGGCTTCAGGAGCTGTGGCTCCCGGGCTCTGGCGCACAGGCTTGGTAGTTCAGGCCCGTGGGCCTAGTTGCTCTGTGGCATGTGGGATCTTTCCGGACCAGGGATTGAACCTGTGTCCCTTGCATTGCAGAGGGGATTCTTAACCACTGGGCCACCAGGGAAGCCCTGAGACTGACAGTGTTATATGTTCATTATATTTTAATTTGAAAAATATATTTAATCTTTGTCCCTGGTTCCAGATCCAGAGCTCAGGTCTAAGAACCCTTGGACTTTCTTGAGATCTTTGAAAACACTTGAGTCTGTGCTCGTGAGGGACTCCCGAGGCCCTCGGTAGCCTCAGGGTGGGGTGGGGATGGAAGCTCAGCACTTGCCCTCCCCAAGCCTGCCTGGGGAGGGAGGGGCGCTGAGGTGGGGTTACAGGATATATCGGGAGAGGGCGGGGAACCAGCCTCGCCCACCACTGCCTGCATACCTGCCCTTCTGAGAAGGCGTTTGTGTAAGCACGGTACTGTTCTGACTTCTGTGACCTGTCCCAGGGAACTGTTGAAGAGGGATGGTTGTAGGAGCCCCTGAATTCTTGGTCTGTCAGGCATTTGAGGTGGCCACTGTGGGGACAGTCTTGTGGGACTGAGATCTTTAACTTGTGGGATCTGAAGCTACTACAGGTAGTGTCAAAACCAAATTGCTGGGCAACCAGTTGGTGCTGGAAAACTGGTTATTGATATAAAAGCCCCCCACGCCCCAAATTTCATGTCAGAGGTGGCGTCAGATGCCACATGTAAAGGTGGTCTGGGCAGCCAGGCCCCGAACCGGGCCCCACAGAGCCCAGGAGCGGGGCCTGGGCCTGGGCTCTGGCCCCGTTGCGCGGTGAGCGCAGGCTGGCTGTGTCCCCTTGCCCCGGGAAGGAGGGGGCTGTGGAGGCGTCCACGTGGAGCCGCTCTCTGTCAGCTTCAGGGCTTTCCTCCCCCGGGATCGCCACCACCTCCAGGCTGGGCTGTCGCCCGAGTGACGTGGCGTCCTCATCGCTTCTGCTGACCTGCGGAGGCTGGGGGCGGGCAGTGCCCAGGGCGCCCCAGGCCTGCTGTGGGCCAGGCCGGTGTGAGGAAGCTGGAGAGGCTGAAGAGAAGACAGTGCGTTTGGTTGGAAACTGGTGATTGTTTGGTTGGCTCCGTGGGAGGGTGCCTGTGATGGATGTTTACATTTTACTCCTGAGATTTGCCTTTTTGGTGACTGACCTGTTTGTAGCAGGTGGCTGTCAGGGCAGGCAGGACTCGTGAGGAGGCGGTGAGGCGGGGGTCTGGGCCGGGTCCGGGGGTCGGGGGGTGCAGAGCAGTGCTGAGGTGGGCCCCTGGAGGGCTGGGGTCTGCCGCTAGCCTGGGCCCTCCCACCCTGCACCTACCGGAGAGGCTGGCCCGTGACCCGCCGTGGAAAGTCCTGGGCCCAGAGGAGACCTGTGTGAGCGGCCGACTCGGGAGAGGCCGGGGCGGGGATGGCAGTGTCCGTGGACAGGGCAGCGGACGGCCGCGTGGAGTAAGCTCACCGTGTCAGGGCACATGTGTGGGGGGCCAGGTCCCGGAGGGAGGCAGGGCAGTGGACCTTCGTGGCCTCAGATCTGACAGAATTAAAAGCAGAACTTGCCGTCCTCTCACCTGAAGACCGGGGTGGAAGGGCAGTCTCCATGGTCACCAGCATTCCTGGAGCGAAGGACGGCTCGTGCCGGCTGTCCCGGTGGTCTGGAGCTCAGGGTGGATTCAGTCTTGCAAGCCCTCCTGTGTGGCCAGAAGGAAAGGCTTGTGTCCTGAACACTGAGCTAGATAGAGAAAGATGCTCAGCGGAAGAGAGGAGCGGTTTCAACAGCTGACTCTGAAAAGAAACTTTCCCCACGGCCCGCAAGCCTGTGGGAAAATGTCCAGCCGAGAGGGCAGCAGTGCTGAATGAGCCGGACGACCCACCCCCACCCGCCTGCACCCCCGACCTGCCCCCGCTGGCCCGTGGTGATGACCCGCCCCCCGCCCCGCTGGCCTGCGGGGGCTGCGTCTCAGTGCTGGTCCCACACCGGATGCACAGCAGGGCTCCCCGCCCCACACCAGCGCCTTGCGTGGTTCAGACGTGAGAGCCTGTGGCCGCCGGCCACGCAGCTGAGTGCGGAGAAGTGGGCAGTGGCGCCCTGTGGGGCCACGGGGCCGGGCCTCTGGTCCGCACCGCAGGCGGACCTTCTTACCTCCGGAGCTCTCTCGTGTCCGCCCCTGTCCTCCCGTGGGCTCGCCACGCTGCTCTCCTCCTGAGTTCACCCCACGTCAGCCTCCACAGCACCCAGCCGGGAGCAGCGGCGGCGCTGGGACCGGTGACCCCTCCCCTCACAAGGGCCCGGGGGCTCGGCCCGGTGACTGGGGCAGCCGAGGGCCTGCCGGCTCAGCTGCCGTTGCCCCAGTGAATTTACCAAGTCAGCTCTGCTGCGGCGGCGGACTGGGGCACAAAGCTAAGCCTTGCTAATCGGTCACCCATCTGTGGGGCCTCAGGGTCAGAACGTGAGGCTGGAATGTGGACATTAAACCTTTCCTTAATTTCTAAGTCCCCAGGGCGCTGGTTGAGCCCTTTTTCTTCTGAGAGCTGAGTGTGGGGGAGAGTCCTGGCACTGGCCTCTGCTGATGGAGCAGATGGTCTGGGGGGCGGCTCCCGAGGGTCCCCGCGGAGGCTCATGGTGCACCGGGCCCGAGCCGGGCCTGGGGGCCCTACGTCCGGATTCCCGGCGGAGGGCCCCTGGCAGTCTCCGGCATGTCTCGAAACAGACGGGGTGAGCTGGATGTCTTAGTGCCAGACTCTGGGATGGGCGGAAAATTGCAACCCTGTCCTTCCCTCGTCCCCGGCAGGCTCCTGGGTAGAATTACACTTCGGCGGTAACGGGAGTGGGAGCAGCATTCCCGACTCCGTTTCTATTTATAACGGCGACATGGAAAAAATACTGCTGGACGCACAGCACGAATCCGGACGGAGCAGCTCCAAGAGCTCTCACTGCGACAGGTGGGCGAGCATGCGCGTCCTGGCGAGGCTCCGCGGGCCTGCCCCCTGCTGCTGGGAGCTCAGCTGAGGAGGCGGGCGGTGGGGGGGCCCCCGCTGCGACTCTGCGGCCCTGGTCCCCCCAGGGCTGGTGGGAGCACTCCCTCCCCCTGGGATGCCCTCCCCCGTGTGGGGGTCTGTGTGTCCTGATGGAAAGGTGACCGTGTGCTGTCTCCCCCAAGCCCGCCCCGCTCACAGACCCCCCAGGACACTAACAGAGCTTCTGAGACAGACACGCACAGCCTCGGAGAGAAGAACAGCTCCCAGGTAAGGTGTGCACGGCCCGCCTTCTCGGCCTGTCGGTACAGGCTGCTGGGCGACCTGGCCTGATGGGGACTTCTGGCCCCTCAGACTTGCCCTCAGCAGTGGGGCTGGGGGCATCCCCAGCACCTCACAGAATGGACTGGAGGTGGCGGGGCCCAGATTGGTTCAGGGTGTGTGGCCAGGGCCCCCTCTGCCCCACACGCCCTCCCGGGGGATGCGGGTGGGAGGGGGGAGCGGTGGGAGCTGTGGGGTCTGTGGGGGTCTGGAGTCGCTGGAGGCCTGCCCAGGGCCTCCCCAATGGGACGGCACTAGTTGCTTCCGGAAACCGTGCCTCGGGCTTCAGTGACCAGCGCTTGTGTGGTTCGGGTTAGGAGCTGACTAGGCGGGCTGAGGCTGTGCTGTTTTCTGACCTCCCTTTAATGGATCTCTGAGACTGGGGGGGAAGTCCACGAGAGCAGGGTGGACTGTGGCCCCGAGCCGCCTCTCTGTAGCCCTGGGCCAGGCCTGTGCGGCCGGGCCTGTGCGGCCGGGCCGGGCCGCCTCCCTGCCTGCTGCTCCTTGTGCTGCTCAGGGGTGTGATGGGGTCTAGGAACCTGGGGGGCCCTGCTCTCCTATGGCTCAGCTGGTAAAGGAGCCGCCTGCAGTGCAGGAGACCCCGGCTCCACTCCTGGGTCGGGAAGACCCCCTGGAGGAGGGAAAGGCTCCCCACCCCCTGGCTCCCTGTGAGAGCTGCGGGGACCGAGCCTCCGGCCACTGCCCCCTGCTCCCCCTGCTCCCTCCGGCCGCCCCCCAGGCTCTCCCTCCTCAGGGAGTCAGCAGCTCTTGTGCTCGGGCTCCTCCGGGGTGCTGCCCACCACTTGCAGGTGCGTGGCTCCAGCCCAGCTTCGTGTGTCCAGGCGGCTGGCTGGTTTTGGTGCCGTGTTCTAGAGTTTTCCATGATTTCCCCCCGAATTTAAAGAGGAATTCTGTCATTAGGTACAGAGTTCTTAAAATACAAAGAAATATAGCTTCTTACAGCTCTTCAGTTAGTGTGTTATCACTAACACGTGCATTTTTAAGAAGGCCATTGAAGCCAGGGTACACATCGGGGTCTGGTCTCCTTTCCGCAGACGTGGGCATATCTGCTCTCACGGCTGCGTGGCGTGCTGTCTGCTTAGGCACATCCTGCTGGGGGCCTTTAGGGGGTTTCCGTTCTCTCCTTTTATAGCCGGAACCACAGCCGGCGTCTCTGTGGACGTCTGTCCCTGCTGGCCGGTGCCTCCCTGGGGCGGTGCCTGCAGCTCAGGGCCGCTGGAGTCCCTGGTGGGCCCTCCTCTGGGGTGTGGTGGGGCTGGGCCATGGGCTCGGGTGGGCGGCGAGCTTCCTGGGGTGGAGGCAGCAGGTTCATTGACTTCATCTCCCCACAGTCCGAGGAAGACTTCATGGAGAGGAGGAAAGAGGTTGAAAGCATCCTAAAGAAAAACTCAGACTGGATTTGGGATTGGTCCAGTCGGCCAGAGAACGTCCCCCCGGCCAAGTGAGTCTGCGTCCAGGGGCCTCGGGGGCCGGGTGCCGGCGCCCGCTGACCGCCCTCTCCCCACAGGGAGTTCCTGCTCTTCAAGCACCCGAAGCGCGCGCCCACACTCAGCATGCGCAACACAAGTGTCATGAAGAAGGGCGGCATCTTCTCCGCGGAGTTCCTCAAGGTCTTCCTGCCGTCACTGCTGCTGTCCCACCTGCTGGCCATCGGGCTGGGGTGAGTGGCGCTTCGCGGGGCCCGTGCCGGCCTCCGGCACAGGCTGGGGAGCGGGGCAGGCCCCGGGGCAGCCCGCGCGTAGAGGGCGCTGGTTGGTGAGGTGCGGGTGCAGGGGCAGAGCAGCTCCTCCTTGGTGGCAGCTGCAGGCGGGAGTCCACTGCTTTGGCCGTGTCTGTGCCTGTCAGAGCCGCTCGGCAGCAAGACCGGCCAGGGCTCCCATCCTTGTGACGTGGGCACGGGGGCCACCTGGGCGTGGGCACCTGAGCCCAGAGCTGCTCCTGGGGCTCACCCTGCCTCTGTCCAGGTGGGTGCGGCTCTCCCTGGTCCTGACACAGGCGGATGGGCTTCTCCTGGGCAGCCTGCTGGGCCGCTGGATATCAGGACAGGCTTCGGACTCGGGCTGGGGCCACCGGGCTCTGAGAAGGTGGCAGAGGCGGCACCAGTCGTCCCTGCCCCACCTCCTGAGCCCCGGCCCACAGCCCTGCCTCCCGCCGCCCCCCGGTTCCTCCTCTCAGTACAGCGCAGACTCTGTCCACCTGTCCTTCTCAGAGTCGGGCTGTCAGGGTCCTGCAGGGAGCCTTGTCCAGAACCAGCAGGCAGGTCCTCCGGGGCCGGGTGGGGTTAGGCTTCAGCCTTCATCTCCGAATGGATTTCCGCAAGTGTGTCTGCCCCCTGACCTCCCGGGGGTCAGGATCCAGCCCTCTTGTCCAGTCTCCTCTGTCGCTCTGCGGAGACTCCCCCTGGGCTGCAGGCCCTTGGTGTCCTCCCCCCACCCTTCTCCTGGGCGGCCCCCTGAGCCCCTCCATTCCGGGCTCCCTGGCACGCCCATGCGCAGCAGTGGTTTTTGTGAGATGTGTGGAAAGACCCGGGGCCGTCAGCTGTCCTGCGGGTGACTGATCAGGTCAGAAAGTGGAGAGGGAGCATCTCGGCTCAGGAGTCGTCCGTGTGTGCCGAGTGTGTGCGTTGCACAGTGTTCTAGCACAAGTGGATTCTTCTGAATTGGATGCTGAAATGCATGCTGGTAGGCGTGAAACACAAGTGTTCAGTGAGTGTTGACAGCCAGTCCCCTTCGTGGATGAGCCGGGCCAGTCCGCTGCTGTCTCAGCTGTGCACGCCCAAGGAGACAGGACGCCGTTTAACGACCGCCTCCTTTCTCTGCCAGGATCTACATCGGGAGGCGCCTGACCACATCCACCAGCACGTTCTGATGCAGGCTTCAGCCCGGCGTCTCCACGCCGCGGGGCCCGCGCCCCACACAGTGCACGGAGGCAGCTGTCGTCCTGGGCGGCTGCCCCACGCGCCATTTCTTCTGTCAGCGCCGCCTTCCTAACTCTGAAACAGACACTAAACCTCGCTCTCCCGCGGCCACACTTATGGGATCGAGCGACAAGCATGTCACTGATTAATATCTACTGTAATAATTCGGTAGTAACCTTTCTTCAGATATTATAAATATCAAAGTATAAATAATTTTAAAATACCTAGCTATGTTGTATGTAGTATTTTAATGAATTATCTGCAACCATGATTGAATTAAACACTATTTTGAGAGAAGGAATACTACTGATGCTAGAAGGACTACCTGAGGGGTTTACCTGAATAAACATGTGGCCTTACTCCCGCTGCAGACGTTTCGGTGGACGCGTGTGTCTGATGCAGACGGCCCTTAGCGCCAAGTGTCTGGTGGCTTTGGTAGGTGGTGTGCAGAATCCAGGCCGCAGTGTGGCGGCGCCAAACCGTCCCTGCCCTGGGCGGCCGGGCAGTACAGCGCGGACCCCCTGAGGCTGGCAGCACCACCCCGGGCAGCAGCCACTGGCGGCGTGTGGAATCCAGGCTGCAGCAGGTCGGGCCGCGCTGAGCCGTCCCTGCCCCAGGCCGTCGGGCAGCACAGGGCGGACCCCCGAGGCTGGCAGCACCACCCCGGGCAGCAGCCACTGGACAAGCACTGTCTCCTCGTGTCTCCGGATTGCTGAGTTTAGTCTGTGTTCGGTTTCTGTGTGGTCTTAGTATCAGCTTCATTCTAAGCTATTGTCTATTTTAAAAGGCTGGAAATAGGAAAAAAATAAATCTTTGCCAAATCCCTGGTTATGGTATCAGCACACGGTTCAAAGCCAGACGGCGCACAAGCTTCTTGGTGAAGCCAGGGGTATCCGCCTGCCTGGGTGTTAGAGGATGCCCTTTCATACACTGTATCAATAAATGCTGTTGTATTCGCTTCGCTTTTCCACACTAAATTCCAGTTGTGTTCAAATAAATGTAACATTGTAATTTTTAAAACCTTGGTTTATATTTAAACGATGACCTTGGAGGTAGCTCGCAGGCCTTCCATCTGGAGGCGAGGCGTCAGCTTCTTTACCCGACTGGTCCTAAAGAGGCGAAGCCTGCGCCGTGCTGGCTCACCCTGGCCAGGGGCGCGTCCCACCGAGATGGGCATGGTTGGGGCTGTGCTCAGGGCCTCCTGGAGGCCAGGGGCGTGTCCCACCGAGATGGGCATGGTTGGGGCTGCGCTCAGGGCCTCCTGGAGGCCAGGGGCGCGTCCCACCAAGATGGGCATGGTTGGGGCTGCACTCAGGGCCTCCTGGAGGCCAGGGGTCCCCAGGGCCAGCGCACTTGGAGAGCACGGGTGAGTCGGGCGCGATGGTAGGCGGCTTCGGGTGAGTCAGCCGCGATGGTAGGCGGCTTCGTGCAGCCAGACTGCGAGGACGTGCCCAGGGCTGGGGAGTTGTAAGCTCTTGAGGGTATCCTCCCTTTATTCTCTGGAACATCAGTTTTAATTCAGGACTGATTGCACCAACTTCCTTTTGGTTTCATTTTTTAAAACCTTGGTCCTCTTGTTTTCTGGCAGGATTATTTTTGTGTTCCAACCCCCCTAGGTTGCGTATCCTTTCTCCCAGCTGCCCGCTGACTGGTGCTGTCTTGGGCACAGCTGGGCTGCCAGGCTCCCTGAAGCTTCTCTCCCATCACTGATGTTACAGTGGATGTCTGATCCAGTTAAGGTGTGGGACTGTGTGTGTGAGCGTTTTCACTTTTTTGGGCAAGAGGACAGCACGGTGACAGCTTCCATACCCCCTCCTGTTAATGCAGATCACACTGTCATCCATTTTACTGACTGAATAGCAAGTTCACACATCCTCCAGAGGATGTTCAAGCCTGTGCTTGGCTGTTTGCTAACTAGACTCTTGCCGGCCGCGCCTGCAGACTGGGATCACGCTGGGGGAGGATGATCAGGCTCCCCTGGTGGGAAGCGGGCAGCACCTTCAGTGACATGTGTCTGGGCCACTTCTGGTTTATCACTTGACAGTGTGTGTGCACGAAGATGACGACTTGGGAGAACGTGACAGAGTCCCTGAACCAGTACCATGTGGTTTCCAGCATAATAAGCAGTGGGAAAGCATCTCAGTGTCCCCAGTTCTGTAAGCAGCTGCCAGGCTTTCTGAGGCCCGGCCTTTAGCCCCACCCCCAGCTGGTGAGCGGGGCCCACCCGCCAGGAGAGCCGGCCCGTCCCCCGCTGAGCTGTCCCAGGGGAAGGGCTGAGTCTGCGGAGCCCTAACTGCAGGCTGAGGAACAGTGTGCAAGTGAACGGTTTAGTATTGTTCATGCAGAAGAACTGATGTGTTTGGATTGTGCTGGAGGACTCATGAAAGTCCCCTAGATGGTGAGGAGATCCAACCAGTCCATCCTAAAGGAAATCAATCCTGAATATTCACTGGAAGGACTGATACTGAAGCTCCAATACTTTGGCCACCTGATGTGAAGAGTTGGACTAGTTGGAAGAGACTGACGCTGGTAAAGACTGAAGGCAAAAGGAGGGTGGCAGGGGATGAGATGGTTAGATAGCATCACTGATGCCACGGAAATGAATTTGGACAAACTCTGGGAGACGGTAAAGGACAGTGAAGGCTGGCGTGCTGCAGTTTCATGGGGCCGCAAAGCGTCGGACATGACTGAGCGCCTGAACAACATGCAGAAAAGAGCCAGAGTATGCACATCTTGCCCATTTGTGCCAGAAACGTGGGATGAATCTGCCAGAAATGAATGAGCCTGGCCGTCCCCACGGACGGGGTGTAACCAGGAGAGGCGGTGGGAACATGGTGGGGGGAGGGACCCTCTGAATAACCTACTCCTACGCCCACAGCGCCGCTTCATTTACTGCAAAAGTCATTAATTCAAGTCGGTGATAACACGGGAACCTGACTATTGAGAATGTGAACTTTCCTACCGGTCCAGTGGTTAAGCATGTGCCTGCCAGCGTAGGGGACATGGGTTCGATCCCTGGTCTGGGAAGACCCTACATGCCGTGGAGCAGTGAAGCCCGTGGGCCACAACTACTGAGCCTGCGCTCGACACGTGTGGAGAAAGCAACTGACAGCAACTGACGCGGTGCAGCCAGAAATAAACACGTGAACCCGAGACCAATGAACCACAGCAGTTTTACATCCTCAGGAGGAGAAAAGGCTTAAATGGAGTCAGAGTGTCAGCCGGCAAAGAACACGGGAGAAGCTCCCGTACGTCTCTTAGATCACACACTCCTCAAGAGCAATTCTGAAGGCCGTCAGCCCAAGACGGGACCCCTGCCTGGACATGCACACCCCAGCACAAGGCCCTCTGAGAGGCAGAAGGCTGCTTTCTTGTTCAGTGGGAAGTATGTCTTGAAGGAAACATGGAAAAAACTGTCCAATTACACAGGACAAATCTATTTGAAAAACATTTGAAATTTATTAAAATAGCTAAACAAATATGTACAACCCCATCTTTCCAGAACTGCTTAAGGACCAGGGCTGACTTGATACTTAGACAACTGTTCAATATCGCAGATTCGTGAACTGCATCACAACCAACACAGGGTACAAGAATTACCTTTAAAGTGAGTGTGTGAGGTTGGTGCAAAAATAACTGATTTCAGACCATGAATTTTAAGTTGTTATCAGTCAGTTCAGTCACTCAGTCATGTCTGACTCTTAGCGACCCCATGGACTGCAGCACACCAGGCCTCCCTGTCCATCACCAACTCCTGGAGTTTACTCAAACTCATGTCCATTGAGTCCGTGATGCCATCCAACCATCTCATCCTCTGTCGTCCCCTTCTCCTCCTGCCTGCAATCTTTCCCAGGATCAGGGTCTTTTCCAATGAGTCAGTTCTTTGCATCAGGTGACCCAAGTACTGGAATTTCAGCTTTAGCATCTGTCCTTCCAATGAACACCCAGGACTGATCTCCCTTAGGATGGACTCGTTGGATCTCCTTGCAGTCCAAGGGACTCTCAAGAGTCTTCTCCAACACCACAGTTCAAAAGCATCAATTCTTCAGCGCTCAGCTTTCTTTATAGTCCAACTCTCACATCCAAACATGACCACTGGAAAAACCATAGCTTTGACTAGACAGACTTTTGTTGGCAAAGTAACATCTCTGCTTTTGAATATGCAATCTAGGTTGGTCATAGTTTTTATTCCAAGGAGCAATAAATCATTATAATTAATTTCTATAGCATAAAAATCTGTGCTTTGCGATTTGATGAATTCTTGGAAAGTATCTTCTGCCTCCTGCTGGTTGTGGAAATGTTTTCCCTGCAGAAAGTTGTTGAGCTGCTTGAAGAGGTGGTCTGTTGGTGAGAGGTCGGGTGAATATGGTGGATGAGGTAAAACTTCATAGCCTGATTCGTTCGACTTTTGAAGCATTGGCTGTGCAACATGTGGCTGGGCGTTGCTGTGAACTGCGCCCTTTCTGTTGACTGGTGCTGACTGGCGTTGCAGTTTTTGGTGTTCATTGATCCGCTGAGCCTACTTCTCAGATGTAATGGTTTCACTGGGATTCTGAAAGCTGTCGTGGATCAGAGGGGCAGCAGACCACCAAACAGTGACCTGAGCTTTTTTTGGTGCAAGTGTGACTGGGAAATGTTTTGGAGCTTTTTCTCAGTCCAGCCACTGAGCTGGTCACTGCCAGGTGAATAAAATCTGCTTTTCATCACATGTCACAATCCAACCGAGAAGTGGTTCATAAGTTTTGCATATAGTAAGAGAAGAAAGACAGCTTAAAAACGACCATTTTTTAAATTTTCAGTCACCTCATGAGGCACCCAGTTAGTGAGGTTTCACCTTTTCAATTTTCTTCAAATGCCGAATGACCTTAGAATAGTCAACACTGAATTCCGTGGCAACTGCTTGTGTGGTTTTAAAGGATCAGCCTGGGTGATGGCCTTCAGTTGCTCGCTGTCCACTTCTGACAGCCGGCCACCACCCCTCACCCCCAGGCTCTTGCCTCCCGTGCACATCTCCTTGAACCCCCCACTGCACTCTATGTTCATCAGCCGTTCCGGCCAAATGCGCTGTAGATGTTGTGAGTTGTCGCCGCTGCTTTCTGACCCATTTTGAACCTGAATAAGAAAATTGCTTGAATTTGCTTTTTGTCTAACGTCATTTCCCTAGTCTCAAATAAATATAAAATACACAGCAGGTCAGTCATTAGCAAAAAAAAAAAAAAAAAAATAAAGCAAGAAATGATACATAACATAACCACATTAAGGATGTATTCCAGGATCAAATGGTAAATTTCAACAATGCAAAAACTGCAAATATGTTTGCACCCACCTAATACATTTGGTTCTCAATTTGCAACTGAAATGTGCGCTGATGGGGCCTCCTCCACACAGTGACTCCACGCAGCGCGTGGGCCCAGCCGCCCGCCCCCCAGAAGACTGGGGCCCCGGCTCCAGTGTGGACCTCCACAGAGCACGCTCCAGTGACTCACTGTTACCTCTGTTTTTTTGGGGGGTGGGGGGAAATCTTGATTGCTGATACCAAAGATCCTACTGTTAAAACAAACCATCAAGGGATAGAAATTAAAATGGTTTAATTTTCGCTGCCTTTAAGTGTGAAATCTAGGGTATAATTTTAACATTTTAAAAAAGTATGTTATCCCCCCACCCCGCACCTAGTACTTTTAAACAAATTTTAGAAAAAGCACAAAAGTCTTCAACTGCAGGGCATCTGTCGTGTGCTCTAAACCCCGAGCTGGTTTCTCAGCAGCGGTTCTGTTATTACTCCTTGTGATTTTCTCTCTGTTAAGGCTTTATCCAGTCCTTACCTGGTGGGTCAGGGGTTCCAGTTCTACAGAAACAAAGGTTACAGACCTTTGGGGATACATATGCTTAGAGCCTCAAGCACTACACACGTTCCACCATTCTGTCAGTGAAGGATAAAAGAGTTTTAAAGTCTTTAATTCTGCATAATTTCGTTATGTGCAATGAAAGCAAATAAAAAGACGATGCTTATTTTGGACTTAAAAACACTCTTTACAGTGTGTTGCTTTTATTAAGCGGTTGCCCCAGAAGGAGTGACAGCGGATACAGGGGCGGCGGAGTGAAGCTGCCTGAGAGCCCCAGGCGCAGAGCCGCCGAGGCTGCGGGCGGGCGGCAGACGGAGCCGCGCGGGTGGAGGCCCGGCTGGCGGCCGAGGAGGAGGAGGGCTGGCAGGAGAGTCTGCACCTGACGCCTCTCCTCTGGGGTGTGGGTGTCTGGTCTCTAATCTGGAAGGCAGGTTTAGACCTAAATAAAGACATCTACATTAGTCACGGCCTCTCGAGGCCTGCCCGTCACTCCGCTTCCAGCTAGCTTCTCACCTGAGCAGCGACACCCAGGGCTCCCCTCCCCGGAGCAGAAGCCGGGGTCCCCGCTCGGAACCCCAGGCAGTCTGCGCTGAGGCAGGAGGCCGTCCCTGCTTCTGTGAGGAGAGTGGCCACCTGCGCTCCGACAGCGAGCAGGCGCGATTCTGCAGACGCGGGGCCCTCTGCTGCCGTAGCTGACCTCATCCCGGAAGGTGCCCAGGTGGCTGGCTGGCGGCGGCCACGGCGATGACACTCTCGGCCGCGTGCCCGCGTGTGCAGGGTCTTCCTGCTGGTCCAGGCTGCCCGCGCTCACCTCGCCCTTCCGCTGCCTGCCCGCACCCACCCTGTGAGGCTGCAGGCTGGCCTGGGGCCTGCTGTTCTCCCTGGAGGCCTCCAGCGTCTCTTCCCTCTGGGTGGACCTATCAAATATCCGGAAGAAGCTGTTGTAGGGCCCGTCAGGACAGCGCCGCGTGAAAGACGACAACCTGTAAGCCACGAGGAACCCCCGCCCCGCTGCCCAGATGAAGCGGCTCACCGCCTGCCCCACCGCTGCACAGGTCAGCTTCAGACATCAGACACGAAAGATCCTAACGGCCAGGGGACAACCACGGTGAAAATGTCTGACTGAGCCTTATACACAGTTGTATCAGTAAAAACATATACAACGGAATCAAAAAGGAAAACGTAGTGAATTTACACTTTTAATTATATTAATGTGTTTTTGAAAAAGGTAAAAACCTTGACTTTCTCCTTAGGATGTTTCCCATCTTCAGTGAATTCAAGATCTCTTCAGCTGCACGGCGCACTGAATCCACAGTGGGCTTTCAGGATGCAGCTCCCGTCCTGAGCCGCGGCCGGCGTCCCCTCCCCGCGTGGGGCCTCGTGCGTGTCCATGAGCGCGGCCTGGCCCCTGCCTGCACCCCGCGTACACTCTGCTGCGCGAGACTCCAGTAGCTGGATTCTCAGGGCTCCACGTTCTATCGTTTCCGGTGGCCTGTGTACACTGCCTTTCCTGCGCATGCCTGGCCGTCTGCGCCGGTGAGCTCTGGTGTCATGGCTTTCAGCCTGGGGAAATCCTGGGCCCTAGCACCCTGGGAAGGGCAAATCCTCCATGGGGGCCGGGCACCCTGCATGGCCTCAGCGGGTCTGCTGAGAAAGCATTTTGTGAGGGCTCTGAACCTGGGTCCCATTGCAGACCGCAGCTGTGTTTCCCACCTTCTGAAGTCCGCCACAAGGGCGGCTGCCCGGGCCCGGGGCCCCCACAGGGCTCTGATGGTGCCCAGGCGGCTGTGCTGAGGCCTGAGGGCAAAGTCCTGTCTCTGCCCCGGGCGCCATACCCTCCGCGGGCATGGACACCATGTGGGGCACATCAGCCTGTGAAGAGTGGGCACGCAGACCTGATGCGTCCGCTCCCCATGTGCCTGGCCAGGCCTGCTGGGCGTGCTCCGCACATCAACACACACACAGGTGTGCTCGTGGTCACAAATCTCAGGGGACGTGATCCACCCCAGCCCAAGGTCTCTCACACACACACGTCTCCCTTGGGGCCAGTCTAACGCAGATGGGTGCCTTCTATGGATCCCGAGGGTGTCCGTCTCAAGAGCCAACCTCTGTGGGTCCAGAATCACGGCTCCCCCCAACCCGGGCTCCCGGCTCCCGGGTCCAGCTGAGGCCCCGAGGCCAGCGCCGCGCCCTCTTTACTCTCAACCAGATGCACAGAGGACGGCAGCGTCACGGTCAGCAGTTCCCAGGGCCTGGGCCGCAGGGCGCCTCGGGATGTCTGATAGCCCCTCACCACCACCGGGAGGTCCTCGGCTCAGACACGTGCAAGCCCCACACGGCACACCATCCCATCACAGACCCACAGCAGCATCTCTCATCTCACGAGAGGAGATGTTTCAAATGTTATTAAACACAGACCTCTAGGCAGAACCAGCGCGGTCGTCACTTCTAAGGCACGTGCCCACAGACAACCAGAAGCAGTGAAGTGGCCGTAGCCCCGTCAGAGCGTGGCGTCACACCAGCCACCGCACTGGCGTCCCCACACGGCAGCATTTGGGGTCTTGTCCTCTGCTCGTTCCCAAAGCAAAGGCCATCCCACCCACACTAGCCTCCTCACCTCCTTCCTTTCACTCCTCTTGAAAATAATAGAAAATAAGAAATTATCATCCACTAAGCATTTCGGAAACAGCCAGTGCTTGCTGTTCAGACTGGGATGGAATTGCAAGCAACGAGAGAAATGTGCCCAGACACCCCGTGTCCACCCCGGGCAGCCGGGCCCGTGCCCGCGCTGCCCCTGGAAGGCCAGGTCCCCACGCAGGCCTCGCCTGTCAGAGCCGTTCCAGCAGCACTTGGAGCTGTCGGAGATGCCGTCATTGCTGCAGAGGGAACACAGCTCGCTTCGAAGGTGCTCGTGGACCTCACGGAAGCACAGGGAGGTCGGGGAGGCGGCGCCCACGGCCTCGCCGGGTGGGTCTCGACGGGCCGGCGCTCCTGTTTCAGGCCCCACACCTCCACCGACAGGTAGTCCCGGCCCATCCAGGACCGACCGCGTGGCTGAAGCTCACTTCGGACATGGAGGAGCCACTTTCTGAGAAGGACCTACTGCTGGGCTCTTGCCAAACCGGAAACACAGTGTTTCCACTTCTATTTAAAAACCAGAGAACAACCCACTCTGCAGTGCAAGCGAGGCCCCCAGGCTCACCTGGCCCGCAACCTGGAGAGCCACAGTGCACCTGCAGGCGCCCTGCAGGGGGGCTGGGGCCCGGGCCTGGCACACCCCAGGCGGCAGGCTCCATGCCGGACACCACGAAGGGCAGCGTGAGAGGCGGACACGGGCGCGGGGCCCTCTGCCACCCCGAGCCATAGGCGCTGCAGGGACAGCCCTCAGCTGAGGACAGCTGGACTCCAGCCAGAGAGGTCCCACCTGCCACGGCCCATCAGGAGACGGGTTTTCCTTCACTAGTCAATGGGCAAGACTCACTCCAGCAAAACCCAGTTACTGTTTTCAGAAAGATTCTGAAGATTTCCTGGGCAGACCTTTCTTTCCCCAACACTTCTGCTCTATCAGCAATAACTCGAGTGCCTGTCTTCCCTCACCGGCCTGTGTGCCGACCCCAGAGCCTGTTCTGGCTCGGGGAACTGTGGGCAAGGAGGCCTGACCTTCCTTTCCTTTTCAGCTGCTGCTTTTTTCTTTTCAGCTGCTGCTTTTTAAAAAATAAATGTATGACAAGGAACCTATATGTTTATTGACTCTGCATCTGAAGTTGATCCTAAGCAACCTAGTGGCAATACTGAGCGTTTACTCACATAAATAACTTGGCTGACAAAACCGTTCTTGGAATCTAAACCTGCTTACTCAAGAGTGTTGTCTTGAAAACACAGGCCAAATGCTCAGGCCCTGGCACTTTACAGCGGGAGACGCTCTGGAAGGACTAACCGATACACTGACACCACTGCAGGACGAAGCGTCCAGAACAGGACAGTCCACGGCGCTCCGGGCCGGGATGCCGTCAGCGCTCAGCGCCCAGGGGCATGCTGGCAGAGTTCCCGGGACACACACGATGTGGCACGTGACACACAGACTTCCCGGTTGTCTACAAAGTAGGGCCTGCTCCTTGGGACTAGAAATGACAAACCCAAAGCTCTCCTCCCCCAGAAGAACTTCAAGGCTCAGTGGGCGAAAGCCTGGGCTTGACCGAGGGAACTGGCTTCCAGGTCAGCAGAGGTCTGCAGGGACAGAGCCCATCCCGTGGGGGAGACGGCCTCCGGCCCAGCACAGGGCCCTGTGCACGGGGGGGCTGGCCGGGGTGACCTGCAGGCCCTACCGCGGGCACTCAGGAAGCAGGGCCTCCGCGCAGGCAGGCACACGGGCGGCAGGCGGCACCGCAAGGCCTCTGGAGGTGGTGAGAACCCGGACAAGGCGGGCTCCGGACGGGAGGTACGTGAGCTCAACAGCACTTACCCTCGGCGCGCCGGCAGCACGGGGCGGACGGGCCCCCTGCTGGTGCTGTAGAGGAGCACGCTGCCCTGGAGGGGGCGGG
>CM035275.1:90775662-90815739 GCA_020226075.1 Hydropotes inermis | reverse complement strand
CGCTGCCCTGGAGGGGGCGGGCTCCGCCATGACCACCTCCGTCAGCTCCTCCATGTTGGCTGGCTTCTGTCCATGATTTCTGGAAGCGCATGGTTAAGGCAGGGCTCGCAGGCAGGAGGTTTAAGAGCTTAGGTGTGAAGGAAGCGATTACAGGCACTGTAATCTGCCAGGTAAGAGGATCTATGTTAATGCACTAATCAGATCCAGCAACGCCTGGGGAGAGGGCGCTGCCTTCATCTCATTCAAAGCAACAGTAACACACATTAAGAGATAAGGAAGAAAAGCAGGCAAGTGCCCACTGCACTCGAGCCCCACATAACAGCCACAAAACGGCACAGACCCAGGAGTATTGCCAGACTCCGGTGGATCCCGACAGAGTTGAAGTACCTGATACCAAGAGCCTGTCCTAAGCGGTCAGAGCAAGGTCACATGGCAGGCTGCCAAACAGAGACATCGCTTGACTGGAAACACGAGGAAGAGTGGAACCTGGCCGTGGGCCCGGCCAGGAGAGAAGGAACTGATGACAGCATGGAGGCTGAGAAACCCAGGGACCCCCCGGCAGAGCCTGCAGCCGTCAGACAGCACACGCAGGGCCCCGAAGCGCCGGAGCGCGACGCTGCCCAGCACTCGGTGGTGGGTACCGCCAGGCTGCCGAGCAGGGTGGGGACCAGGCTAGCCCAGAGTCGGGGAAGCACACGGGGCTCACAGGGCCATAAAGCCAACGTGTTCCGGAGGACTGGTCAGCGCAGGCCTTCGAGGACACCCCCTGACAGGGGGAGGAATCACCCCCCCAAATGAGAGAATGGTGACCCTGCACGGGAGAAAGCTGGCCAAGGGGCATGGATGGGCATTGGGTGAAAGTCAGGTGAGAGGCGAGGAGCCACAGGGTGCCAGCTTGCCCCTGTGAGTGGATCCAAGGCACAAGAGTGCCAGCAGACACCAGGAAGCACATGCCAGTTCCCAGGCGTTATGACCTCGGTCACAAGAAGGGCATCTGAATGTTGATGGGGGGACAGAATCTTTACGAAAACCACGATAGATTCTACTGCATAAACAAACTCTTCATGACTTACAGTCCTCAGAAACTACTGAGAGAGGATGTGAGCTTCCAACAGGAGAAAAAATGATAAAGGACACAAAGTGCCGCAGGAATGGACATCAACTAACAGACGACATCCTAACTCAGCAATAATCAGAGAAATGAAGGCCAGTCTGGTTTCACAGAACTGAGAAGTGACTTTTTTAAGAGCTCCAACGTTCTGCTGAAAACACTCACCAACGGTGGGGAGCACCCGGTCACGCAGGCGGCCGGGGAGTCGGGGTGCACAGCCCGCATCCAATTCCAGGCCTGGGCACAGAGTCTGACCAAGCACAGGAAGGCGTGTCCGCAGGGGTCACTGCCAGTGACCTGCGGCTCCAGGAGCAGGCGTGACGTCCAGGCCATGCGCACCATGGAGCCCGCGGCTGTGACAGGCACTCCTGGCACAGACAAGTGTCAGGAGGGTGGGAGAGACCTAGGCTGAGTGCAGGGGCTCGCTGCTCTGAGCCAGGCGTGAAGCTGGGAGCCGGCAGCTGTTCTCCTAGTCTCTAGCGTCATCCTAGGAGGCACATGCCAGCGCCTCAGCTTACAGAGGAAGAGAAAGGCTGGAAGAGACCCCCGACTGACGCCGAGGTCACTGAGTGAGCCCAGGCCCTGGAGCCCTCCCGACCGCAGGGACACTTCAGCAGGTGCCGGCCGGACACAGAAGCCAGCGCTGCGTACACTGCCTCAGACAGCGAGTCACTACACCAAGCAAAAGGACAGAAGCGGTTAGCATGATGCATCAGATGCCGCAGCCACGGCCTGGCCAAGCAGACGCCATTCCAAAATGCAGCATATCACAGGGCTCCTTCAGTTTCTAGAGAAACCAATAACCTAATTTTTGACTATTCTGTACACAGCTTGTCTTCTAGAACATCATTCTTACATGAGAAGTCACTTCTGGATTGGGTAATTAAACGTCATTCTAATAAAAGCCAGCATTTTCCATCCTTATTATCTATTAGCAAGTTTAGAAAAAGAAACATGAAAGAACAGGCAACATTACTTACCTCTGACGTCACACACTGTTGACAACTGCCTCTGCATCAGCCCTGGAGGCAGGAGCTGAGGTGATTCTGTTACAGAGACAGCGAGCTTCCCCGAGGACGAGGGAAGTTCCTACTTTAGAGACAAACCCTGGAAACATCCAGGAGAAGACTCCGAGACACAGCAGTAGAATGGAGGTGAGGAGGGCCCCTGCGAGAACAAGCCTACAAAACACTGCTAGGATCCAAACGTCCTGGCTCAAATCAGGGTTCAGATTTTACCCAACTGCATAGCTTTCTCTGCCTCACTTCCTGGGAGCAGGGTGCTGCCACTGGCCTACACGGTCCCCCTGCCCTGCTCCCTGGGAGCACCCACCCGTGACCCCCCGTCCTCCTCACGGCGGGGCCGCACCTCTGTCCTGCGTGGCCGCCCAGCACTGCGTGCACGCGGCTGGCAGCGCGGGAGGAAGGCGGGCCCCGGGCCAGGCTGCTGCAGGCGTGGGGGGCTGTCTGCCACACCCCGCCCTCCTCTGGCTCCTCGGCCACTAATCCACAGTCTGCTCATGCACTCGGTCCTCACCGGGCAGATCACTCCCAACAAAGCTTGAACTGACCGACTGACCGCGCGGCCCACAGCGCTCAGGGGACCCGGCGCATGAGGGGCTCTCTAGGCGGTGTCGGGGCTGGTCTCCGGGGTGGGCGGGCCGCCTGGCCCAAGGCAGCACCCCAGGGTCTCACCAGGGCAGGACTCAAGCTTGTTGAACCTCCTCGCGCACTTCATTTTATTACAGACACCATCCATTGCTGGGGTCCAGCCTCAGCAGGATCCAGGGGTACCCTCAGGATGAACGGCGTCAGCGAGAAAAAGAGAGAAGACACGTGAGACCAGCCTTGATAGGGCCAAGTCTGTGAGGGAGAGAGAGAAAGAGAATGACCCGACGGGGCTGTTTGCAGGGTCTGGCAGAGTATGGCAAATCTTTATTTTTTACTGTAGCTTTATATTCTAAGTTAGTACATTTTTAGGGGAAGAAAGTTTAACATTACATCATCTTGTCCCTCAGGAAACCAGGGTGTTTACAGTAACTTCTTTGTTAGTGTCTTATACATTATCTTCTGGCCCGGGGCCTATTGACATTTTATGACCTAGGTGATTGCAAAGCTATTTTCCTGTAATCTATTCTTTAATGAATACAAAGGTTAGTCCTTTTGCAGAAATTATTAGTTGACTTTATCTAAAAGGTTTACAACACAAAGACTCTGCAGCTCCAGTGAGGCAGCCCCTGTTTAGCATTTCTGGTTAAAATGAACAATTCTAACCACTTTTAAAATAATATTTTTGTGTTACATTAATACGCATTTGCTAAGCAGGCTAGAATGCCAGCAAAGGGGTCTAAATTGAAACACTCCTTTCATCCTGGATAATCTTATAGGATACCGCCATCTGGGCGACATGTTGATTAAAGTTCTAAGTTGATTCTGTTTGGAGAGAGATCAGGGAAGGCCTTCTACCCATGTCACAGAAATTAGGGAGTAGTCTAATATAGCAAGCAACATAAAGACAGAGATCATCTTTAAGGTGAGCGCCAGGGCAGCTTTTCGAAATTCCTGAAGTCCTGATCTGCCTTGCTTGTCAGGCCTCCTCCTCATGACCTTGTCATGGGTGGGATCTTGTGTGCTGGCTCCCGGCAATCCATGGGGTCCTCACTAGGCCAATAGCAAGATACCAGATTTTAAGTTTTATTCAATTTCACAGATGTCAAAATGTGATTAAAAATTGAGATATCAGAATGGATGTGGCCATTCACAGTGTTCCTAGGCACACCAAAAAGGGACTGAAGAATTTATTTATGAAAAAAGAACTAGCAATGATGCTAATGGATTGATGAGCCAGGAATTCTGGGACGTCAGGCTCTACCCTAACTGGCTCAGAGAAACCCGGCGGAGGCCCCCCTGCCTGTCTGCAGGTCAGCTTCCCACAGGGAACTGCTCAGCGCCACCTGCTCCATTCCCACCGACCGAGCTGCACCGAACCTAAGACAGCAGATGCATTCACGACCGAGCTGCACCGAACCTAAGACAGCAGATGCATTCAGAGAGACCTGTTGTGGAATTAAATCAGTCTTTTCTTCAGTAACATTACGTGACTTTTTGTCTTTGTGAAAATAAGAGGACTCCCACTCCACAGCACACATGAGGCGACTGTGCCGACACTCCAGGGAAGGCAGGCCTCACGGTATTTCTGTGCGCGGCTCAGTGCTCTCTGCACAGCCGACCTGAGCACTGCTACTGACTAATTCATGACAAGTAGTGGATAGTTAAAAAAAAATGTAACATATACCGGCAGTGCCGTGACCCTAAATGGACCTCAGAGTCGTCCATCTTCGTCTTTTAAATTATAGTCTTCTGCTCTTTTATCCCCTTCACTTATTTCCCATACGTTAACAGTTTTATCTGAAAAGAAAAACTTCATTATCTATATTAAAAGAAAAACTGTATGTTAGGCACTGGTACTAGCTGAGTGTTACAGCAGAAAACTGTGGTTCTACCCTGGTTTACAGGGTAGGAGTATTAAACATTAGTATTTCCAATTATACACAAACATCTTGTTTCCTACAAATAAGTAAAGACACAGAGACGTGTGCAGAATTAGGAAACGTACTACTGGGAGTGTGTTTGGCATACTTTGAGTTTTCAACCTGTCACTTGCTACCTAATAATTTACCATCCCCCCAAAGTTTAAAGCAGAAATAACTTCCAAAGAAGGTTAAAATAAAAATGAATCTACACATAGAAATTAAAAATAAAATCCTAACTCAACAGCCACTTAAGGAAAAAAAAAACATCTCTTACCATTTGTAGAGAGCAGAAAATAAGCAGCATTCTGTTAGGTAGCCACGTAATTTTATCAATTTTTTCTTCAATTTCTAGACTTTTCAAATAGTCCAACTCTTAATGACTTTGAAAGGTACTGTAAATGTTATACTCCCCCCTGGAATGAGGGTGGCTTTTATTCTGCAAGAAAACAGAAAGCCATTTTAAAGAACGAAAAGAACACAACGTAGAAAAACATTCAGTACTCCCCATTTGAATATCAAATGACCACATGCATTTTTAAAAGTTATTAAAAAGTCTGGGTCAAATAAATGTCAAACAGGTGACACTCAGAATTAACTTTACTTGGAAGAGACAAATAATGAGGCCAAATCCACAACCTCCTGCAGGCCTCTGGCTGAGGGCAGGGTCTGGGTGCTGACCCTGTGTGCATAAGGGCTGGGCCGGCTCTGCTGCTGGGTGGGGGTGGGAGCTCTGGGGCGACGAGGGCCGGCGGGGGAAGGGGCTGCGGCCTGGCCCCTGGAGAGCCCGGAGCTCACTCCTCCAGGGTGAGCCGCGGGGCACGCTCCCCATCACACGCGCCCGCGCCACCGAGGAAGGGAGCGCCACCCGGTAGAGTTCCGAGTGAGCCGTTCTGTCTAGGAGCCAACGCAGGCACATCCCGCGGCACGTCAAGGGGAAGCGAGCGAGCTGCGTGAACACACCGTGGTCAGATGCCTCTCATGCAGAATTTTCACACACACAGAACAGTTCTACACACTGCGGTGAAAACGGACACGCAAGCTAATGACCAAGTGTGGGCGGCGCCGAGATAATAGCATAAGGGTGGGAGTAACAGGGCAGGATGGCATGGTGGGGGGTGGGGGCGGGCGTGTGTCTTCACAGGCCCAGCGTCTCCTTTGCTCTCATAAAGGAAGGTGAGCCTGGGCGCTGGGTTCATAAGTATACTTATACTAATCTCTGAAATCGTCTGCATGTCCAAAATGACCTTTTCTATGGAACAGTAGTGAAGTGAAAGTCACTCAGCTGTGTCCGACTTTTGGGACTCCATGGACTATACAGTCCATGGAATTCTGCAGGCCAGAATACTGGAGTGGGTAGACTTTCCCTTCTCCTGGGGGTCTTCCCAACCCAGGAATCAAACCAGGTTCTCCTGCACTGCAGGGGGATTTTTACCAACTGAGCTATGAGGGAAGCTCCTTGAAATAGTAAGTATTTCATAACTAAAAATCAAGGAGACCAGCATTTTAATTCTTACTCTGTAACCAGGATCTAAAATCGTACACTTCTTAACATGTTAGTATGTGTGTCCAATAAACGGAATAAGCAAACTTCATGCCTAGGCAGATATCTCCTTATGATTCTGCATCAAGACCATGTATTAGGAAACACTCCCCAGACCACCCACATTCCCTGCGACCCAGCGCTCCTCAGCAGGACCCTGGCACTGCCAGCCTGTCCCCATGGGGGCAGGCTCAGCAGTTCATGCTACTTACACTGCTCTCCCTCTTCATGGCCCTCACCTGCTTCACAGAAAAAGCCAAATACACCAACAGATACTTCAAGCTCTCAAATGGACAAATATTTAAAAGGAAAATCTGTGGCACTGGTGGGTAAGCGGCCGTCAGTGCTGCTCGACCTTCCCGGGTCACTCTCTCCTGGAGCGCCACCCTCCATTCCTGGGACCTGAGTTCGCTGCGCACCCTCGGCCCTTGTCCTCCACCCCGAGGCGCCGTGAGCGGGGAGGTGGGAACAGGACGGGACGGAAGGGGCCCCAAGCAGCAGAGGGCGTGGGGAACAGGAGACGAGGAGAGGGGGCGGCGGGGTCCACTTTGTTTTGGGGCACGCTGGTCCCGTTAGTTTCGATGTCTCTGGGGGCTCCCGCAGAGAAAACCCATTCTGCATAGAGGTGGGAGCCATATCCACAAACTGCTCAGCCCAGACACAGGCCGGGGTCCTCGGGCTGCGGGCTCTGCTGCTAATGTGGAAGGGGGCTGGAATAGCCGATGCTGACTAGTTGCGGTGGCTCCCTCCTGACTGAGCGTCCTGCGTCTCCCCCAACCAAGCAGAGGGCTGCTCCAGCCCCCACAACTTCCACACTTCACTGATCCTGAAAGGCATATTCTGACCCCCCGGGAAGTTTCCCGTGGCTCCTGATCGAGAGCCGCGGCACTGTAACGGGAGCAGTGCCATCAGCCTCTGAGGCAACACGTGAGGAGTCGGTGCACGCCCTGACCAGTCCACACGCGGATTAGCACGCAGCCGCCACTGAGGCGTCTTACAGGCAGAAGGACTAGGAGAGCCTTCCTTTCATATTAACCAAGCATGAGGAAAAAGATGGGGAGAAACGTTGCCCAGGATTTATGAACGTGCCCCTGGTTGGGCTTATCAAATTTAAACATTAGGTACCTGCTACTGTACAAATCTGTCACAACCTTGACTTAATACTTCTTCTCTGAGCTCTTAATGAGACAGCTGCTCAAAACTACAACACTTACTAACACATTTTATAGCTGGATGCTTTTTACTGTGATTCACATTTGAAGCTAGTGTATTCTTAGGTTTAAACATGACCCCCCCCCAAAGCAAGAAAAACTTCATTTTCTGTAAGGACATTAATAATGTACATTTTAATAAAATGGCAAACTTCAAGGAGTTAAAAGTGAACTGTTAAATTTAAGATAGCTATGGCTTAGTAATCGGTTGAATAATCCTTCTGCTAAAAGTAATATTCAAATACCACCACCCACCTCCACTTCTGTTGAAAAGCGTATACAGCTCTTTTTACGTAGCTGTGTGATAATCTACCGCCAAAATAAGAATGCAAACTTATGAATTTATTGAATGGGCTGCGAAGATTCAGAAATATGAAAGATATATATGTTCGCAAAGAATTGTTACCACCCCAAATCAGAAAAAATACAATTAAAAATTCTAAATGCACACAGACGTAATTAAAGTGAGGGCGGCAGCAGGCATGTTAATAACGAGCTGCCATGTGTTACTAACCGGGGGCGAGTGCCGACAGATGCCACTGCGCACCCTCTGCGGTCCCAGAGGTGCGTCTCCCGCTGCGGGAGAGGAGCGAGGGAGCCCCGACACGGAGCCTCAGCGCGGGCGGAGAGCAGAGCGTGGAGAGGAAACGGAGCCGCGCACCGACCGCGGGCAGCAGGCGGGGAGGCGCCGGGTCAGCGAGCCCCAGGCCTGGCCGCCGCGGGGGCGCCGCGCTCAGGAGCACCGCCGAGGCCACGGGGGCCCAGAGGGGCCGGCGCCCGCGCCCCCGCGTAGAGTCAGAGGGGCTGCTGCCGCCGTCCCCGAAGGGAGGGGCCCCACAGACGCCCCACGGCGAGGCGCGCCCACGGCGCCTCCGGGGCCGTGCGCTGAGGCTCGGGCGCGCGGGGCAGGCAGCAGCCAGCGGGCCGCACCGCCACCGCGGGACGCGCTTCGCTTCGCTGTGGGGTGAGAGCAGACAGACCCAGCGCCGCAGCGCCACCCGAGCCAACCTGGGGGCGGGGCACCGAGCCTCCTCCCGCCCTGTGCGCGGGGCTCCGGCTCGGCTGCGGCCTCTCGTTGACCCCAAGATGGGCTCTGACAGAGCCCCTACAGGTGAAGGCCAACGCTGAGACGAGAAGGCCTGAACGACCTCACCGGTCGGAGGACTGCGACTACTGAGCTGTTCCTGCTGGAAAATAACTCCGCCGCCCGGGTGCCCTGTGGCAAGAGGTCTCCAGAGCAGTTAAACTCAACGGCTGAGATGATGTCAGCTGTCAAGAAACAGATGCAATCCACCAGGCTATGGTAAATGTAAAAAATCATCAAAAAGGATCAAAAGGAAGATGAGCACACATGAAATGCCTCCTTGGATAAAGAAAATTTTCCCGAGAAACCTGTAATCATCCCGCAGCCACTTCCTGGCTCTGGAGCCCAGAGTCCGTATGGGTTCATTGCTCCCTGGCATGTCAGCATTTCTCTAGACTGGGCTGTCTTGATATATGATATAGAGTAGAAATTTAGGAAATTGATTTTGAGAAAAAACAAAAACAGAGAAGAACTGGCTCTAGAAGACTGCTGCCCAACATATAACCCATGCCTGGCATCACCTTTAGAAACAGACCTGGTTCTTATACGACAGAGACAGAAATGCTTCCCCCTACGTGGTGACTGGTTAGCTTCTGTGCAGAGAGTGCCGGTCACATCTCAGGTCTGGGGCGTCACCGCCATTGGTAAGGATGACATCATTACCCAGTGGGATGCTGAGACTTCCAACACGGTCAGCAGAGAGACCTGGACATCCGCTCGGGAGGGTAAAGCCATAGGAACAAGGAGCAAAGCCCAGGCCGGAAAGGCCTTGGGTGTGCAGAGGCGAGCCCTTCAGGTGGAGGAGACGGATCTGGGCTTAGGACACGGATTTCTGGTCAGGAAGGACACCCAGCCTGGGCTTCAGGGGAAGCCAGCTTCCTGGGTTTCAGCTTCACTGAGCACCGACCGATCAAAGCCTTGGGTCTGGTCTCCTGAGGGGCTGGGGTGAGCGTGTTTTCTGACCACAAGTAGACTCTTCACCTCGGTCAGCTGCTGCAGAGAATCTCCTCTCTGGCTGCTCCGTGGAAAGGTTGGAGCGCTACAGACCTGAGCCTGCAGCTGGGGCCGGCTCAAAGCAGGTATCCTACATCCACGTTTCGGAGAATAGAGCGTTCAAAGACAAACAGTGTAAACAGCTGTTATACACAACTTACCTACCAATGGAAAATAGACCCCAAAGTTGAAACTACCTGAAGAATGTCCCAGAAAAGTGGCCACAAAACAACGTAACTCTTGAGAGAAAGTGAAAGTCGCTCAGCCATGACCAACTCTTCGCGACCCCATGGACTATGCAGTCCATGGACTTCTCCAGGCCAGAATACTGGAGTGGATAGCCTTTCCCTTCCCCAGGGGATCTTCCCAACCCAGGGATCGAACCCACGTCTCCTGCACTGGAGGCAGATTCTTTACTAGCTGAGCCACAAGTGAAGCCCAACTCTTAAAAGATCTGCACAAACATTATTTGTTAATATATGATATCCTTCCTAAAAATAAGTTCTTACTTAGATGAGATGGTTGGATACAATCACTGACTCAATAGACATGAATCTGGGCAAACTTCAGGAGATCCTGAGGGACAGCGAGGCCCGGAGTGCTGCAATTCCTGGGTTCACAAAGAATCAGGCACGACTTACTGACTGAGAACAAAAATGTACTGGATTCTGACACCTGGGTTTTTTTTTTTTTTTTTTTAATCTTCAGTAAGCCTTGGGGAAGAATAAAGCTTATTGTTAGAAGTGTCACCTTTTAAATTAAATTACCTGAAATAACCAAATTTGCTTAAATGAAACCAAAATATTCTTATTGGACTAAAAATCTACATCACTTATACCCAGGGGGTGCACAATATTGTATAATTAATGGTATCCAGCTCTGCCAGTGATTCTCACACTTAATTAAAATGGCATGAATCTTTTAAGAGAAACTCTGTGACTACCAGCGGTGAGAAAAATTTTCATTAAGCTATGTAAATCGGTATGAGCCTAAACTTAGAAATACCTTCTGTAGCTTTTAGAAGAGCTCTAAAATCAAAATACACAAACTAAATATTAACAAAATGAAACAACCAATAAAATTTAAATTTCCAACATGAATTTAATCTGATTACAGATGCCAGTTAAAAACAAACTATAGTTTATCAAAATGTGAGGTGGCAAATGATGGTCTCAAGATTTAAAATATTTCTCCTATATGTAAAGGTGTATCAGAAAAACAATGAAATTGTTGCAGGAAGGGGGACCCCTTCCAGGGCCCCAAAACTGGGCTCTTAACTCTCGGAAATGAATTGTCCAAGGAGACACATGTGCTGACAAAGCAAGAGATTTTATTGGAAAGGGCGCCCGGGTGGAGAGCAGGAGGGTGAGGGAACCCAGGAGAACTGCTCTGCCACGTGGCTCCCAGTCTGGGGTTTTATGGTGATGGGATGAGTTTCCGGTGGTCTTTGGCCAATCATTCTAATTCAGAGTCTTTCCTGGTGGTGCACGCATGGCTCAGCCAAGATGGATGCTAGCGAGAGGGCTTCTGGGAAGTGGACGGACAGGCGGTGTCTCCTTTCGACCTTTCCCAAACTCTTCCGGTCTGTGGTGGCTTATTAGTTCCATATTCCTTATCAGGATCGCCTGTCATAAAACAGCTCATGCAAATAGTTACTATGGTGCCTGGCCAGGGTGGGCGGTTTCAATCAGCGTGCCTCCCCTAACAGCTGCCCCTGAGAGACCCCATACTCAGGATGCTTCTTGGGAATCGGGGCGGAGGTCTCTTTCTCCTGCTGTTCCTGGGCGTAGGCCTGCCTAGCAGAGCAGAAGCCTCTCTCTACCCGATCTGAGCTGGGGTGTTCCACATCTGAAACCAGCTTCACGCTTGTAATAACAGCAATTTAGCTTGAAACTGTTGGCGCCTCTCAGAGATGAAATAGACAGGGGTCAAACAGGAGACCTAACAGGATGGTCATCACTGGTCCCCAGAAACAGGAGGCAACATTTGGGGTGAGGGCTGCAGGGTTTGTGACTTTTTTTTTTTTGATTGGCTGGTGGTGAAGCAACAGAGCTGTGCTCCAGGAATCTTCGGTTTATCCGAAGTTACCATCCTCCACCTGGGTGGCAGCTCCAGTTCTGTAGAAGAACTCAAAGACATTGTTATGCATATTTCTTTGAGTAGGAACTAGGACCCTGTCTCAAGGCTGTACACCTTTTGATTGTTTCTCCTCAGTTTCTGTATCCCCTCCCCTCCCTGATTAGCAATTGTTTGAATCCACCCTCTGGAACTCAGGGAAGGTCAAGGGGGCTGAATGAAGCCTATATCCTACAGATACACACAGCAGATCTGTATTCCAGAGTCGCCACCCCAGAGTCCTGCTCAATTTTAATTTAGGGAACAGGGCAACTATGACTGTGATAACTTCCTGTCAAAATGGGGCATAGGACTGCCTCAGCTTGGAGAAGAGACACTGAATTGGAAGTATTCCTGAGTTCCAAGTCCTAGGTCTGAGCATTGTATGATTAAAATCTCAATCCCTTGGTCTGCCATTTTGTTGTAACAGACCCAATTAGTAGCAGATGGAGGAGGGATAACTGGAATTTTAATAGACAAAATAAATCTCTTTCTTTTTAGAAGAATAAGCCTGAAACCCAGTCTGGACCTGGCACTTCGGGGAGACTTTTAGCCAGGTGGCCAGTTGCCTAGTTTTATAAAATGTAAGGTAGAAGTTACTAGCTTTCAGCAGACACTGTTTTGAGAATGGTGGCATCTAAGCCTGACACGACTCAGAAAAGTCAAGTGTTTAGCAATACGAGGTCTAATCTGAAATCACACCCATAGTAACACCTGGTTATTTCCCAGGATGTCTGAACCATAGCTGAGTACTCTATTTTGACTTTTAATTGTAAAATTTTCCTTAATAGCCAAAGCAGATGTCACCATCAGTGACGTCAGTGTTTCTCTAGGTATGTGAAGATGCAAGAATTGGGACTCATAAAATCTCCTGAAAAGATCAAACTCTCTGAAGGCCTGTTCTGCAGCTTTTCTCAGAGCACCGAGTGCCTCATTCCTGATTTTCACCCTGAGCTCCTTTCAGGGCCGTTGAAAGTCAGCAGTTGCAGTGGCCATGATTTAGTCTCTGTAGATGTAGATGGCAAGTGTCAATCTTCAGTTGGAAGAGCCCCTTTTTGCTCATAAACTTGGCCACGACTTTGAGGGGGGCATTTCATGACCATTTTATCCCATGGTGCTGAGAATGTCCATTCTCAGGTTTGGCAAAGATTTTGTTGACCAGCCACTCAATGTGCTGTTACTGGACTAGGCCACAAAACAGTATCCAAAATTCTCTGGACCACCTGTCTTATAGCCTCCTGGTCCAGGAAAACATTCCCTCTTGTTGCTTCTTCCCATATCTAGAGTTACACTGTTATCATCATCCATTTCATAGGGAACTATAGATTATTCTATCAGAGGCCTGCCTCAGTCACACATTTGGCAGTGTAAGAAACAGCAATTTTGTAAAACAGGTGAAATACAAAGAACATAGCCAGCAGTATTAGTAAAGTCACAAGTAAGACTTAAGTTAAGAGCTTCCATTAGATGTAGCCCAGTATATCCCAGGTCATCTGACTTAGTCTACTCTGTACGAATCTTTATCTTTCAGGGAAATTATACATTGGCACCACCATCTATAAGGCATATAGCCCAGTTTTCTAGTGTTACTAGACTGATAATCCTTAGTATGATTTAATTGTTTCCAATACAGAGGAGACTTTAAACCTAAATTACCATAGCCTGGTGTTATCTAAATAAATCCTTCTAATAATTGTGGGAGATTTCTTTCTCCTTTGCTGAAACTTTTTTTGTTTTTTGTTGCTCTGATTGAGCTTGAGTAATAGAAAAACACTCAAATTTATGGCCAGAGTCAGAGCAGGCATTATTAATTGGCCTGGTGAGGGGATCCCATCTAGTAATATCACAGTGACCTGAATATGACTATAATTTTATTTAAGTAAATTTCCTCAGGGCCAACCAGTTAGAGCCTTGTAGTAGAGAAATTTACCAAGGTAACCCAGAACTAGATACAGGTAATTGGCCACAAATCCAACAATTTGATTGATTTCTAAAATTAGCATAGGATCATGCCTATGATAGAAAAGCATTTGATTTATATACAGAGGTCTAAGAAGTCAAGAAAACACTATAAATGATCATACGAATCAGGTCCAGCATCTTGGGCAAGCTGTCTACCTCTGAGGTCGTTGTCTTCTCATCCTGGTGTAGTGTAGTTTCTCCTGTTTGAGCATCATTTTAAGGTGAGATCAGGTCGGCTATCTTTTTATAGACCAATCCAGTGTAGGGGCCTTTGGAAGTGGGAATTAATCTAAGAGTTAATTTCCCTTCAGTTTCATTGTGCATGAGCTATTTAAGAGTACCTGATAAAAAGTCCTTTCATCCAGGTTGGAGACAGTCTCTTAAATTATGTCTTTCTCCAGTCCTGGTTGCAGGTCATGAGGCATCCGATCTTCATCCAAAGATAGATTTCTGAGATAAGCTTCAGAAACAAACTTAGGGTGTTCTTTACAAATTCAATTAAATTTTACATTAATATTACATAACAGCAAAGAACTATCCAAGAAATGAGTCTTACTACATGCAGACCTCCATTAACAAACTGGGATTTAACATTTTTTGAAATATCTTTTTCTCCCTAAAGTTACCCTCATTTTTATTGAATATAACCAAATTAAGGCTAGTTTGTTTGCAAAATAAGTCTGTTCTCACTAACTTTGGTCTAATGATTTATATAACCATAATTATTTACAGATTTTTTATTTTGCTGAAACATTTCTAGAATCTCAGACTGAACTTTTAATATAAAACAGGGCTGGGAAACTCACACCAAAGGCTTATCACAGATTTTGCCTAACAAATCTAGGTGAACTCATCCCTTTTTAAGGTCTCAAAAATTCCTTGAGATTTTTGTACCTGTTAGTGAGATAACCTTCCTAGCTCATTTGATAAACTTACTCGAAACCTAAGAGTTTCACATTTCTGGAGGAGTCAGATAGAGAGAAAATATAATTGTTTTGTTTATAACAGATAATTTTACCAATTTATATTCATAATTAGTTTGAGAGGAAGGTCTTCCCTACTCTTGGAAAACACAAGATTCAAACCTGTAATTTTTCAGATAGAAACCATAAAAATTATAAGCATATTCGCTGGTTCATTCAGTCCTTTGTTAACTTTTGTGAAGTCATTAGGTTTCTCATTAGAACACCAAGACATATCAAAATATTAAGAACTCCATATAATTTCTAGGATATCTGTATTAGTAATTTTACCATACATTATAACATGAGCAGATTTATTACTCATTTGATAATCTTTTTCATGTAATTTAACCAACCAAATTTATATCTCTCTTTGGGGTGTTTCAGGGGCCCTCTGAAACACCCCAAAGTTAGCTAGAGGTCAAAGGAACTTCAAAAGAATTCGATTTAGGAAGTCTTATCACAAAGATCAAGATCAATTAAAAGCATTTAGAACATTTGGTCAGATTTAGTCAATGTTGGCGGGTGTATCATTTAGCTTGTTGATATGTCACAATGGGTGTAAAAACCAAGGCTCAAGGTCTAGTGAAAGTCAGCTCTGCCATCTTGGACCTAACTGACTCTAGCCAGTTTTCTCATGACCATGTCATTCCTAACAAAATCCATTTATCTAACTAATTGTAATCCAATCTTAGAAAACCCTGATCATGAAGAACCCTTTTTAGTATTTTTTCATAACTTTTTACTGAAAGCACACTTCTTGTTTTCCTTTAGCAACCAAGAGCTAACTTTTATAAGCATTTTATAGATTGGTGAGCACAAATACCAGTGATAATTTCTAAAACCCTTGCTTTCTTAAAACATTTTAGGATGGCATCAGACATTATTCATTTATAGTCCCAAATCCCTTTAGTTTTTCTGTAAAAGGAAATCGGTGTTAGTCAATGTTTCAAATTCTTATTTTATTTGGAAATGACCTAATTATTCAATAGACTTCCAATACTTAGTTTAGTACAACCCTTAGAAATTCAAGTTATGCCCATCTGGAGGGACTATTGTAGACGGATATTCCTAAAGAATACAAACATATCTCATTTACATTTTTTAGAAGTTTCTTCACTTGAGGTAATTTCCTTGTTGACAAACTTGTAACAGGTATAATATTTAATTTATATTAAGCCTAGGTACAATGAAAATATTCTACTTGATGTTAATTACTCTAAGACATGTCTATATTAGACAGGTCAACAAACATTAATATCAGGTATCTAATACTGAATATTTCCCAGTTCACCTGAACCTGGAATTTATTGTTTAATTTAGAATTATTTGATTTGTAAGCGCTTACCCTTTTTAAGCCAATTAAATAGAGCTCATTTACTAATTAACCTAAAAAATACTACCCAGAGACAAAGACATACCAAGACATATTTAGACAGACACAGTGCAAGATCTAGCTTCATTTTCTTTCTTTTTTTTTTTTTATTTTATTTGTAGTGAATTTTGTCATACATTGGAATGAAACAGCCATGGGTTTACATGTGTTCCCCATCCCGATCCCCCCTCCCACCTCCCTCTCCACCCGCTCCCCCTAGGTTTTCCCAGTGCACCAGGTCCGAGCGCTTGTCTCATTAGCTTCATTTTCTAAGTTTGGTCATGAATTAGATATTACAATATAAAATTTACTAGTTTATAAAAAAGTTGAAATAAATAAAAATTTTAAAGGCTTTTCCCCTTTTTCCCCATCAGTCTCAGGAGTTAGAGATGGTCTAGATAAGTGTTCCTGAGAGCTCTGGTCTCAAGGCACGGGGACAGAAAATCAAGTTCTAACATAAACCAAATGGTAGCCAGACAAAGCAAAATGGCCATCAAAAATCACAACACAGAACAGAGTTAAAACACACACATATAAACCTAGCAGTCCTCATCAGACACTCCCTTAAATACAAGAATGCAGTCTCTCAGAAAACCTTCTATAAAGACACAGTACTTTAGATGTCTTCAAAGATTTCAAAAGGAAGAAAGGAAGCCAGGTTGAAAGGAGGAGGAGGAGGGAAAGGGGGCAAAAGGCGTGGCCTTACAGACGTCTCCTGCCATCTGCAGATACCCAGGCGTTACGGGACTTTTCCCTGGGCTTCCAGAGAAGGGAGGACTGGAACTTGGCCCTACCAGAAACCAGACCAGAATTCGAGTTCTCTGCCAAGAGGAGGTGATCGGTCTCCAATCCACAGCTCAGGCTGAGGCCCTTCGACCAGTTCCTGCGTCCAGGACCGGGGGACTAGAAAAATGGGAAGGCTATGAAGGGCTAAGGAGAGGAAAGAGAGAGGGAAGGGGAGAGAGGTCAATAGTCTCTTGTTCCTTACTGGTCGGGGCACTCTGGCCAGTTGTCCATGTCAGGAGGAGACCAGGGACAAAAGGGTCCCAGGTGTGGCTGCTGGGTCTGGTCCGTTGGCGGGCAAGCTGCCCCGAGTACCCCGAGTGGTCAGGATGTCAGTCTCAGTGAAGAGGAGTCCCGCCAGAGTCGCCATTTGTTGCAGGAAGGGGGACCCCTTCCAGGGCCCCAAACTGGGCTCTTGTCTAACTCTCGGAAATGAATTGTCCGAGGAGACACATGCTGACAAAGCAAGAGATTTTATCGGGAAAGGGCACCCGGGTGGAGAGCAGTAGGTAAGGGAAACCAGGAGAACTGCTCTGCTGAGTGGCTCCCAGTCTGGGGTTTTATGGTGATGAGATGAGTTTCCGGGTGGTCTTTGGCCAATCATTCTAATTCAGAGTCTTTCCTGGTGGCGCACGCATCGCTCAGCCAAGATGGATGCTAGCAAGAGGGATTCTGGGAAGTGGACGGACAGGCAGGGTCTCCTCTTGACCTTTCCCGAACTCTTCCGGCTGGTGGTGGCTTATTAGTTCCTATTCCTTATCAGGATCTCCTGTCATAAAACAACTCATGCAAATGGTTACTGTGGTGCCTGGCCAGGGTGGGCGGTTTCAATCACTGTGCTTCTCCTAACAAAATTATGACATTTCTTTAAACATGCAGATTCACAGGTCAGTGCAAACGGCTGAAAGAAAGCCAGATGCAGCCCCCACGGTTTAGAGAGTCAGGTCCGTTTACAAACGCATGGATGCACACAGGTCCTGAAGGCCCCCTTCAACAATCACCATGAGCAGGTTTATCACTTTGCTTTGTTTTACATCTAGTTACTAATACTAGAGTTTTAGTAATAGATATATTTTCATGGGTATCTATTTTGTCGTTATAGATACCTCGGGCGGAACTAAAACTAGGAAAAGCAGAGTCAATGAATACAAACTGCTATATACAAAATAGATAAGCAACAGGATTTACTGTATAGCACACAGCTATAGTCAGTATCTTGTATCTTCTAGTAATAACCTAAAATGGAAAATAATCTGGAAAAAAATACACAGAACGGAATCACTTTGCTGTACATCTGAAACTAACACGATACTGTAAATCAACTAAACTCCAAGAAACAAAACCAGAAACCCCTCAAGAACAAAACCTTACAAAGTTTAGGATGACAAGTGGCAGCCTCAACAGAAGGTGTTCATAAGCAGCAGGAAGAGGAACTTTTATCCATTGTTATAAAGCTAGTCTTTCCCTCTTCTTAACAGGTCTTTTTATCATCACAAACAATGCCTCCACAGTGTGGCACATTAAGTAACACAAAAGTGTAGAATAAAAGCCAAAATCCCTCTTTGCTGCAAACCTGAGCCCTCACCCCCAGGCCCCCAGACATTACCATCCAGCACCTTCCTGACTTTTACAACCCCTCTCAGTTTTACACGGGATCACTGACCTGTTAACTTCTTCTTACCTAACTCACCTAACACAAGCTGCTTTCTGACAGGAACAGACCCTTTAATCCATGATATGGGTGCACCACAATGCATTTAATCACTTCACTACTTTTGCACATTTAAGTTTATCCAGATATTACATTGCTGCAATGCACAATTCTAAATATGTCTTCATGAAATGCTGACATATTCCTGTAATGGAGCCGTATGCTCCCAACCCTTGCTTAAAGTTTGACAGATACTGTGAAACTGCCCTCCAGAAAAACGAGTTCAAGCTACTCCTTCCAGAAAATGAAAGTTGCTCAGTCGTTTCCAACTCTTTGCGACCCCATGGACTACACATTCCACGGAATTTTCCAGGCCAGAATACTGGAGTGGGTAGCCATTCCCATCTCCCTAGGATCTTCCCAACACAGGGACTGAACCCAGGTCTCCCGCGTTGCAGGCGGACTCTCACCAGCTGAGCCACCAGGGAAGCCCAAGAATACTGGAGTGGGTAGCTGATCCCTTCTCCTGCGGATCTTCCTTCCTGCATTGCAGGTGGATTCTTTACTAGCTGAGCTACCAGGGAAGCCCACTCTTTCCAGAAATGTAAAGCAAAAATAAAACCTCATCACTGCTTTAATTAAAATGTTTATGCTCATTAATGCTCTTTCTTTGATGATCTGTATTAACCTTCTTACCCCTTTTTAAAAGTGAATGACATGCTTACAGATATGGTTAAAAATGAGGACTCATCATTTGTTTTTCTCACCCTAATTTCCCACATCATTCTCAGGAGAGGTAACGTAATACCTTTGGGGCAGGTATCATGACTCACTAAGAAGTCACAAAGCGTTAAGGTACTTCCTATGTGCCAGCATTGTACTAAGTACAGCCCAAGATGCAGAATTCACACTCCTGAATTTTAGTTGCAGCTTTCTGTCTCTGGAGATCTAGATAAAATGGGATGAACTCTGTTCCCAGCCTGCCTAAGTAAAACCCTCACCAAGTTTTCTGAATATTCCAGGCTCTTCTGTTTTCATGGTCACCTCTGAGCTCCTGCTATTATGAATCACTCTTCTTGCTCTACACATTGCTCCCCTTCTGCACCAATAACTGACCCAAACAAGCATCTCAGCTTTTTCTTAATTCCCAGCAGCAGCAACAAAAAAATCCACTTTTACGATACATATATACAGTAGATATAGTTGAAAAATTAAAAATCAAATAAAAAATATTCAGAGATTAATATTTGTAATGCATACAAAGCTTTTAAAAACTGATTTTTTAAAAAACTCAGAAGAAAAATGGACAAGAGATACAATTTGACAATTCATGGAAGAAATGAATATAGTGGATAAAAGATCTCAATTGTGTAACTGTAAGGAAATGCAAATTACAACATTAAAATTGATATTAATAGCAACAATGAACAAGACGGATGTTCTCAGCATGCGTAGTGAAGGTTTAAGTGAGCAGCGTCTCTGGAGGACAACCCGGGCCATGTGGAGAGGTAATATCCAAGGCCTCAGTGTGTGTCCTGAGTCTTCCAGCTACAGACATGCCTGCAGGGCAGATAGAGGGATCTCTTTAACACAGCATCTTCTGAAACAGCAAAAACTGGAAACCACTCACGGAGGGCTTGTTAAATAAATCAGTAATTCATCCAGCTAAATACTGTGCGACCATCAGAAAGCGTCCAGTTGAGCTATGCAAGAAGGCACAGCTTTTTAAACCATTTCTAAGCATGAAAATCCATGAAATTAGAAGATGCTTGTTCCTTGGAAGGAAAGCTATGAGAAACCTAGCCAGTGTATTAAAAAGCAGAGACATCACTTTGCCAACAAACATCTGTACAGTCAAAGCTATGGCTTTTCCAGTAGTCATATATAGATATGAGAGTTGTATCATAAAGAAGGCTGAGCACTGAAGAATTGATGCTTTTGAACTGTGGTGCTGGAGAAGACTCTTCAGAGTGCCTTGGACATCAAGAAGATCAAACAAGTCAATCCTATAGGAAATCAACCCTGAATATTCATTGGAAGGACTGATGCTGAAGGTCCAATATTTTGGCCACTTGATGCTAAGAGCTGACTCACCAGAAAAGACCTGGATGCTGGGAAAGATTGAGGGCAGGAGGAGAAGGGGGTGGCAGAGGAGGAGATGGCTGGATAGCATTAATGGACATGACTGAGGAAACTCCAGGAGACTGTGAAGGATGGAGGAACCAGGGGTGCTGCAGACCAGGGGGTCACAAAGAGCGGACATGACGAGCGGCTGAACAACACCACCACCACCAACAACAGCTGGGTTCTGGCCCCGGAACAGCTGGGCTGAAACCCTGACCTCAGCACCACCAGCTGTGTGTCCCCGGGCAGGCGACCACAGCTTCTGAGACCCATGGTGTGCATCTGTACACACAGCAACAGAAGCCCTCCCATCTCCAGGGGCTGTGTGCAGGGTCGGATGGGCAGAGGGCACGCAGAGCTCAGAAGCAAGCCTGGGTCACCGCACGTCTCACACCACACACTGGGGACACAAAAGGGCAGCAGCAAACCACCACCGACAGCAGGACTCAGACTGTGTAAGCGGAGAAACCGCTGCTCACACACAAACTAAACGCCAAAACAGAGGTACACAGAGATACATGAACAGAAAATGGTCTAAGAAATACACACACCCCAGGGTGGTCACCTCTGGGGAGGGAGGAGGGGAACGCTTGATCTCACTCTTTCTTAAACCCGCATCATGTGAGTTACTCTAAACAGTGAACGCTCTGCTTTGGTATGCTGAGACAAAACCTACAAGCTCCAGGAAAGATGAGAGGCAACAGATAATCTTGAAATCTGCCCTGTACTGTTATTCCTTTTGCTTGAGGCTAGCTTTAAAGCAGTCGCTCTCAAAGTGTGGTCCGTGGACCCCTGGGGGCACCCAAGAACCTCTCTGAGGTCTACGTGGTCAAAACTATTTTCATAATAATGTGAACACCGCGTGTGCCACCTTCACTGTATCATCAGCTGTGTGAGTGACCAACGCCAACAGTGGCTGGAGCTGGTGTCCAGGACACATCAGCAGTGCTACTGTTCACCTCGCCCGTGGCAGGAAGAAAGGAAAACAGCCGGTTTTACTCAGGAACATCCTTGATGACCTGTCAAACGAGTTGATTTTCTCAATCCCATGCCCGAGTGTGAGGCTTCTCAGGGTCTTTGTGGTCTTACAATCCCAACGCCTGAGTGTGAGGCTTCTCAGGGTCTCTGTGGTCCTACAGTCCCAATGCCCGAGTGTGAGGCTTCTCAGGGTCTCTGTGGTCAACGTGCGATATGCACACGGTGTGTTTCCTCCGTCCCGAGCACGGCAGGCGTGGCTGCGGTGCTGCAGGCTGCACAGGCACTGCTCACAGAGCGCCACTCAGCTGAAACAGCGACGGCGCTTATTCAGACTTTGACACTTGGCGCAAATTTTCTTAAAAATGAACCGAGTGAGCTACTCTCTACACAAACTGGACAGTGTTTGTTGCTGATGATAAAATCCAGGCCTTTGAGAGAATCAGAATTCTTGAAAATGTGTTTCGACGACTACTACTCTGATAGCTTCCTACTTTAAAGGCTTTCCTGATGAGATCAGTATTCATCTCCTCGATCTTGTATGATGAAACATATTAGCACTTCGAAGATGTGAATGAACACCAACACACCTAAAGTACGCCTTAAAGAAGCCGGCGTGTCCACAGTTTGCTGTGGTTCTGCTATTAAAGTGGAAATTAGGGGCTTCCTTGGAGGTACAGCGGTTAAGTCGCCCCACTTCCGTTTCAGGGGGCATATGTTCAATCCCTGGTGGGGGAACTAAGATCTCGCATGCCATGCAGCAGGGTCAAAATATAAAATAAGTAAACAAACTGGAATAACCATAATCAGATTGAAAAGGCTATTAAATCATCCCTCCCTTTTCTAATGACATGTAAGTATGAGGCCAAATTTTCATGTATTTCAATAAAATAATTGTTAACAAATTGAATGCAGAAGCAGACCTGGAATCCAGCTGCATCCTATAAGCCCCACACTTAAAAGCTTGCATCGTATAAGACAAAGTTACTCTTCTCTATCTTTGTTTTGAGAAAGCTGTTTTTCACTAAAATATGTTAAGATGTAGTAGATTATCACAGTGAAACAGTAAATCTTTTCAGTTGTTCTAATTTTCAGCACAGTAAATACTGATAGCTATAACCCTCATGGTCTTCAAAAATTACTAAGAATATAAAACCAAGAGGTTTTGGAACCAAAGGCTTTGAGAACCACTGGCTTAGCACAGGGCAGGCAACCACCACCTGAAATCAAAACCTGGCCCTTGCTGGTCGGTAGATACTGGTCCCAGCCGACGGCCCTGCCCTTGCTGGTCTGGAAGCAGTGGTCCTGGCTCACGGTCCCTTCCTCATGTAAGGGACCCGCGGCTGGGGCCCGCGGCTGCTTTCCTGCTACAAAGGCATAGCTCAACTGAGCAGATGAGACAAGGAAAAGACCGGCCTGCAACGTCTGGAAGACTTACTATCTGGCCCTTGAAGGAGAACTGGAAACCTTCTGATTTAGAGCAAGTCCACGCTCCTGGCCTTTGCTGCTGCAGCAGTGCAACCCTGCGCGTTTCGGCCTCCTCTCTCCCCATCACCACCCATCTTCCAAAGGCTGGAGCGACCTTCGGTAAAGCTGATGCCGCGCCTCTACTTAGAATCCGAAAGGTCTGTGAGCACATTCCAGGTTCTCAGCATGGAGCTCAAGGCACCCCCTCACCCCTCGGGCCCTCCCCTCTTGTCAAACACTCCAGGCCCTGCTTCCCAGAGTGCACACACCTCCCCCTCTCCAATTTCCACTCCGAGCCCTCAACCTGGACGCTCTTCTCCCCCTCCCAACACCCTGACTCCCTGTCACTCCCCCCCACCCTGAGTCTGTGTACCGGGCACATGGGCACCTTCCCTCCGCACCCTGCCCTCACCACGGGGCAAGGACCCATCTGCCAGCCAGTCCCTGTCTAAACGGAGGTTCCGAGGTGGGACACTGGGTCTCTCCATCCCAACACGAGCAACCCTTCAGGACTCTGCTGCGAGCTGTGCAGATGAACCAAGCTGAAGTCAGCCCCCATAACACCCTTCATTTTCCCAGGCCGGCTTCCTGGAGTAAGTTATTAAGTAACAGAGTAAGTTATGGAGGAGGAAATGGCCACCCATTCCAGTATTCTTGCCTGGAGAATCCCATGGACAGAGGAGCCTGGCAGGCTACAGTCCATGGGGTTGTAAGAGTCAGACACGACTTAGTGACTAAATCACCACCAGAGTAAGTTATTCACCTATGCAAGAGGGTCTCTTAAGAAAAAAAAAAATCAACATTTCCCTATCATCAAAGAGCCAACAAATGTCCAGGGTGTGGAGAAAAGGGAACCCCGTGCACTGTCGGGTAGGAATGTAAACTGGGGCAGCCACTGTGGAAAACAGCATGGAGCTGTCTCAAAGAACTAAAAATGGACTTAACGTATGATCCAGAAATTCCACAACTGGGTATATATTTGAAAAGAACAAAGACATTAATTTGAAAAGATATATGCACCCCAATACTCACAGCAGCGTCATTTACAATAGAAAAGATATGGAAGCAACTTAAGTGTCCAATGGACAAACACGTGGTACATGTATACAATGAACGATGACTTAGCATAAAGAATGAGACTTCGCCATCTGCAGCAACACAGATGGCCTTGGGGGGTACTGTGTTTAGTGAAATAAGTCAGACAAACACTGTATGTTATCATTTATATGTGGAATCTAAAAAATACAACAAACTAATAAATATAACAAAAATGAAGGAGACTAACAGAACAAACTAGTGGTTATGGGGGAAGGGGATCTGGGGTGGGGAAGTGAGAGGCACAAGCTATTCGGTCTAAGACAGGCTTAAGGATGTACTGTACAGCATGGGGAATACAGTGAACATTTTGTAATGACTGTTAATGGAAACTAACCTTTAAAAATTGTATAAAAAATTTTTTTAAAAGACACCCAACATCTTACCAGTTATCCGTTACTGTGAGCCAGTTTGCTGACACTTTCCCTGCATTATCTGGAATCTAACAAAGCTGTAGGGTCACAGGAAACAGCACCCCTGTGGTACACATGAGGAACAGATGGTAAGTAACCTTTCAGGTTAACACAAAGCTAGTAAGAAAGTTGAAAGGGATTTGTACCAAAGTCTGTATTTTGATGAACACCTAGTTGAAGAGCAAGCCTAACCTATAAGAAAACTGGAAAATAAGCAGGATACAGCCAATGCTCCACACCAAGACCTGCTAAATGACAGGAAGGTCAGATTCCGACACAGAATACTGGGTGTGAAGAGTGGCTGGGTGATGTCCATAAAGCGGAATCTGAGATGGATTTAGACGGACGAGCAGGTGTGGAAGGAAGGCAGGAAGCTAAAACAGTACAGAAGTCCGCCACGTCGGGTTTTCGACTTTGGTCGCCCCACTTGGCTGCAGGATCTTAGTCCCCGCTGGGGATCGAACCTGGGGCCCGAGCAGTGAGAGCCTGGGATGTTAGCCACTGGGCCACCGGGGAATTCCCGGGAAACCCCCCTTTTTGAAAGCTGGCTGTGTGTCATTTCACTTTAACAAAAGGCCTGCATCAGTAACCTGTCCTTGCTCTCTGAAAGACAGCCGAAGAGTCTCACTTGTGCAAAAAAAAAGAAAAGCCGCCAGCAACTGCCTTGCAGGAAGTGTTCATATGGGCGGCGCGCCCCGGGCAGAGGGGGCCCTGGCAGGCCGCCTCCAGGAACCAGGGTCAGCACCGCAGCGCCAGGCCGGCGGGGCTCTGGACTGTGTCTGAGTGTCTGGGTTCTGCCTCGGCTCCTCTCCGCCTCCTCAGCAACATGTGTCTTAAGCAACTGCCTCTTGCCTTCACACCAGGTCAGCTGAAGAAGGCTCTGCAGAGAGGATGGGCTCTGTAGACAGGCTCTTCCACATAGGAAGGCAGGGGGAACAGTATTCTACGCTGGGGAAGAACAGGAGCCAAGAGCAAGGGATGGGAAAGATCATTAAATAATAACAGAAGAGCCGGGTCCCCCACGGAAGGGCCCTGGGTGAGCGGAGGGGGAGGTCAGGGAAAATACGAAACGGCCACTTTCACATTTAAAAGTAGGTGCCACCCAACCCAAACACCTGAAAAGACATGAGAGTTAATGAACAGCTGGACCTAACACTCCAACAACGCCTCGCAGCTTCAAAAGCACGGCCCTGTTTTATCTCAACAAAAATCTTATTATGTGATTTCCAGATAGGCAAGGTGAGGTTTAGAAAGGGCCTTCAAACTTGATAAATAGCAGACACAAACTGAACCCAGAACTTCCCATCAAAACAACAGATTTTGAAAGTCAAGGGATATGATCTGACCCTACCATGAATCCTGTAAACCTGCACCTGATTAGATCGCCAGGGTCAGCCCCGCTCCCTCACTGCACAGCCTGACTGCGGACACAGAAGCGGACCTGTGCTCGGCAGGCGCAGTGGATGCATCCATCCTAAGGAAACCACCCATCTCTGATTTCCTAAAGGCAGAATCTCCTAAATGAAACTGCAAGAATGTTACTAGATTGTTTTCTTGTTTGATGGCCTTCCCCACAAGATGCTTTCCTGAAGGCCCTTTTTAGTGACACAGGCATAAATATTAAGTAAATGGGAATTCTAAAATGGAAGGTAGACACCAGACTGAAAACAATTCAAATAATCAAATAAGGTGTCCCACTGTGACTTAATAGAAAAAAAAAATCAATGATAAACACTGCATCTGTTTTCTTTTCACAGGAAACAACTCAATACTCCAGAAATAATGACCTTGACTGAAAAACTTCTGCATTCACAAATATGGTATTTCACTGATTCGAAAGAGCCCATTTCCTCTCATTTAAACATCTTGTGAAATCCCATGTATCTGACAGTCAATGAAATATACTGAACATTCCTTCTATTCATGCCCAAGTGCTCTTAATTTTTGTTATCCTTCCCTAATTTAAATGTTTCTTTCTTTCATAATATCTATGCAAACCCATTTATGAAGGGTGGCCATACCAGATTACCCAGATACCCATATGATTTATACAACTTCCCAGACTCAAGATTGAGGTTAGCAGATGAACCTTTAATTTTGTTAAGCACTATTTCTTTAGAAAAAGATTAATGGATTAAAAGATTAATGGAAAGATTAAAGATCTTTAAAGATTAAAGATTAATGGAATTCAAAGGAACAGATTAGATTATGAATTAAGAAACAGATTATACAAAAAACTATTTAAATCCGGGTAGCAGTTCATAGAGTTTTGCCAAGAGAATGCACTGGTCATAGCAAACACCCTCTTCCAACAACACAAGAGAAGACTCTACACATGGACATCACCAGATGGCCAACAGTGAAATCAGACTGATTATATTCTTTGCAGCCAAAGATGGAAAAGCTCTATACAGTCAGCAAAAACAAGACTGGGAGCTGACTGTGGCTCAGATCATGAACTCCTTACTGCCAAATTCAGACTTAAATTGAAGAAAGTGGAGAAAACTACTAGACCATTCGGGTATGACCTAAATCAAATCCCTTACAGTGGAGGTGAGAAATAGATTTAAGGGACTAGATCTGACAGACAGAGTGCGTGATGAACTATGGACTGATGTTCAAATGGACGAAGGTTCATGACATTGTACAGGAGACAGGGATCAAGACCATCCCCAAGAAAAAGAAATGCAAAAAAGCAAAATGGCTCTCTGAGGAGGCCTTACAAATGGCTGTGAAAAGAAGAGAAGCGAAAAGCAAAGGAGAAAAGAATATACCCATTTGAATGCAGAGTTCCAAAGAATAGCAAGGTGAGATAAGAAAGCCTTCCTCAGGAATCAATGCAAAGAAATAGAGGAAAACATAGAATAGGAAAGACTAGAGATCTCTTCAAGAAAATTAGAGATACCAAGGGAACATTTCATGCAAAGATGGGCTCAATAAAGGACAGAAATGGTATGGACCTAACAGAAGCAGAAGATATTAAGAAGAGGTGGCAAGAATACACAGAACTGTACAAAAAAGATCTTCACGACCCAGACAATCATGCTGTGATCACTCACCTAGAGCCAGACATCCTGGAATGTGAAGTCAAGTGGGCCTTAGGAAGTATCACCACGAACAAAGCTAGTGGAGGTGATGGAACTCCAGCTGAGCTATTCTAAATCCTAAAATATGATGATGTTAAAGTGCTGTGCTCAATACGCCAGCAAATTTGGAAAACTCAGCAGTGGCCACAGGACTGCAAAAGATCAGTTTTCATGCCAACCCCTAAGAAAGGCAATGCCGAAGAATGCTCAGACTACCGCACAATTGCGGTAAAGTAATGCTAGTAAAGTAATGCTCAAAATTCTCCAAGCCAGGCTTCAACAGTATGTGAACCGTGAACGTCCACATGTTCAAGCTGGATTTAGAAAAAGCAGAGGAACCAAAGATCAAATTGCCAACATCTGCTGGATCATCAAAAAAGCAAGAGTTCCAGAAAAGCATCTATTTCTGCTTTACTGACTATGCCAAAGCCTTTGACTGTGTGGATCACAATAAACTGTGGAAAATTCTTCCAGAGATGGGAATACCAGACCACCTGACCTGCCTCTTGAGAAATCTTTATGCAGGTCAGGAAGCAACAGTTAGAACTGGACATGGAAAAACAGACTGGTTCCAAATAGGGAAAGGAGTACATCAAGGCTGTATATTGTCACCCTGCTTATCTAACTTATATGCAGAGTACATCATGAGAAACGCTGGGCTGGAGGAAGCAGAAGCTGGAATCAAGATTGCCGGGAGAAATATCAATAACCTTATATGCAGATGACACCACCCTTATGGCAGAAAGTGAACTAAAGAGCCTCTTGATGAAAGTGAAAGAGGAGAGTGAAAAAGCTGGCTTAAAGCTCAACATTCAGAAAACTAAGATTATGGCATCTGGTCCCATCACTTCATGGGAAATAGATGGGGAAACAGTGGAAACAGTGAGAGACTATTTTTTGGGGCTCCAAAATCACTGCAGATGGTGATTGCAGCCATGAAATTAAAAGACCCTTGCTCCTTGGAAGGAAAGCTATGACCAACCTGGACAGCATATTAAAAAGCAGAGATATTATTTTGCCAACAAATGTCTGTCTAATTGAGGCTATGGTTTTTCCATTAGTCACGTATGAACGTGAAAGTGGGACTATAAAGAAAGCTGAGTGCCAAAGAACTGATGCTTTTGAACTGTGATATTGGACAAGACTCTTGAGATTCCCTTGGACTGCAAGGAGATCCAACTAGTCCATCCTAAAGGAGATCAGTCCTGGGTGTTCATTGGAAGGACTGATGTTGAAGCTGAAACTCCAATACTTTGGCCACCTGATGTGAAGAGCTGACTCATTTGAAAAGACCCTGATGCTGGGAAAGATTGAAGATGGGAGGAGAAGGGGACAACAGATGAGATGTCTGGATGGCATCACCGACTCAATGGACATAGGTTTGGGTGGACTCCGAGAGTTGGTGATGGACAGGGAGGCCTGACATGCTGCAGTTCATGGGGTTGCAAAGAGTTGGACATGACTGAGCGAGTAAACTGAACTGAAACAGTTCATGACAAGCCCCTCCTCTTTCCCACTGTTCCTCCAGAAAATCAGGAATATACTGAGTGCAGACCCAGAGCTCCCCTGCAGGAGGGCAGCCGTGGTCCTGAGAGGGCGGGCGGGAGAGGCTATCTTGGCACCTGTCTGAGGTGTCTGTGTCACGTGTTCTCCCAGACTTTGAGAATGGCCACTCTGAAACCCTTGTTACTCAGCTCACAGCATTTTGATAGGCACCTCCCTTAAAGACCTCTCATTTCCATTTTCTTTCAGAGGTCACTTTCTACAATTCTTGGTGGGGAGATCTCTCCTGGGCTTTTGAAGGACAGGGCAATCCCAAAGTGGGGCAGCCACATCCCACAGCGGGGGCGTCATCAGTGCTGGCCACAAACAGCCGCTAACACAGGCCAGTAGGTGTGGGCTCTGGAGCCAGCAGGCCAGCTGTAAACCCTGGCCTGGCCACCCTGCCGACCAAGTGACCTGCCCTGGTGCCTTGGCTTCCCTGTCTAAAGCTGGGAAGAACAAGAGCCCCTCCTTCCCAGGGCTGTGTGAAGACTGAATGAATGGACACAAGGCACCTGAAGCAAGCTCCGGAACATAAGAGGCTCAACCACTGTCAGCCATCTTTACCTGCGGGTTGGGTCTTCTACAACAGGGGTCCCACCCTCCAGGTCGTGGGCTGGTACCTCCCGTCAGACCGGTGATGGCATCAGGTTAGAAATGAAGTGCACAGTAAATGTAACACGCTTGGATCACCCTGACCCCACCCCGACCCCTGGTCTGCAGAAACACTCTTTTCCACAAAACCGGCCTTTGCTGCCAAAAAAGCCTGGGGACTCAGCTCTGTAAGCTGAGTGGTGGGGGAGGGGCACCTAGCCCTCCAGCTTTAAGTAGAGCGCACGGCACTGCAGACGGACAAGGGAAGAGCCGTAACATGGGGACACCTGCAAAAGACGGCTGCGGGGACAGCGGCCCAAGGGAGGGGACAGTGCTGGGAGGCGGCGAGTCAGCACCACGTGTGAAGAACCTGCCCCCGTTCTGAACAGCTCCCAAGGGCAGTCGCTGTCTAAGGCGTAAGGACCTGGACCAGGAGCTGACAGCTCTCCTCACTTCCTTCTGGAAGTCTCCCCCGGCTTTGTTACTTTGACGCCTGCTCACCTACTCCACCTTCAGGGGTGATGCCTACCACGAGGGCCAGCTTGTCGTAGGGGAAGGAGAGGGCAGGCCACCAGTGACTGTCACTCACATATCCTGTCACCAGCAGCAGACACTGACTAGCTCCTCTGGAGTCCACCTCTACCCCTGCCTGAGGGGGGCACGACGGCTGACCTGACCCACAAACAATACCCTGTTATTAAAAAAAAAGCCACCATCAAATCTTACACATGATAATTCTTTCTTCAGGTGTCCCCCAAAACTAACAGTTTTAAAAGCAAAAAGGAAATTAAAAGCCTCTCTCCACTGTACTGGCCCTTCAGCCTTCAGAAGTCAGGGAAGCCCACACCGTCCCGTGCCTTCACGCTCACTCAGCGCTGCCCGTACTCAGCGCAGGAGAGGCCCACCTCAGTCTCCCCTTCTCATCCCCACGGCAGCGGAAAGCAGAATGACCTCCGTACTCTCGGGTTACCAGAGGACTCTTCAAAGTAGAGCTTGGAGTAGAACAAAACACTCACCAGCCACAATCTGAATAAATAAATTCACTGCACCTCTAGCCCAAAAGTCCAAGGATCAGTGCACAATAACCTCCCTTAAACTACGAATCTGCCATTAATCATCTCTCATCAACATTTCTTCACCAAGGTTGAGTCTCACTTCATTGACCCACTGTAGCCTTTGACTGTGTGGATCATAACAAACTGCGGAAAACTCTTAAAGAGATGGGAATATCAGACCATCTTCCTGTCTCCTGAGAAACCTGTATGAGGGTCGAGACACAACAGTTAGAACCCTGTGTGGAACTGACTGGAGAAAGGAGAAACAAGGCTGTTTACTGTCACCCTGTTCAACTTATATGCAGAGCACATCATGCAAAATGCCAGACTGGATGAGTTACAAGCTGGAATCAAGATTGCCAGGAGAAATATCAACAACCTCAGGTATTTGGACTATACCACTCTAATGGCAGAAAGTGAAGAGAAACTAAACAGCCTCTTGATGAGTGTGAAGGAAGGCAGTGAAAAACCCAATTTAAAACAATATTAAAAAAAACTGAGATCATGGCATCTGGTCCCATCACTTCACGGCAAATAGAAGGGCGAAAGGTGAAAGCAGTGACAGATTCCTCTTGGGCTCTAACATCACCACAGATGGTAACTGCAGCCATGAAAACTAGAAAAGGACTGCTTCTTGGCAGGAAAGCTGTGACAAACCTAGATGGTGTGTTAAAAAGCAAAGCTACCACTTTGACAACAAAGGTCCGTATAGTCAACACGTCATTCCATTTGTCACGTATGGATATGACAGCTGGACAGTAAAGAAAGCAAAGCACTGAAGAATTGATGCTTCTGAACTCTAGTGCTGGAGAAGTCTCTTGAGAGTCCCTTGGACAGCAGGGAGATCAAACCAGTCAATCTTAAAGGAAATCAATCCTGAATACTCTTTGGAAGGGCTGAAGCAGAAGCTCCAACACTTTGGCCACCTGATGCAAACAGCTGACTCGCTGGAAAAAACTCTGATGCTGGGAAAGATTGAAGGCAGAAGGAGAAGAGGGCGACAGAGGATGAGACGGTTGGATGGCATCACCGATTCATTGGACATGAACTTGGGCAGACTCTGGGAGATGGTGAGGGACAGAAAAGCTGAGCGTGCTCTGAACAACAACAATCAACATTTCTTCACCAAGATTGAGTCTGGGCACAACCAGCTTCAGGACCCACTTGGCTTCTTAATTCTGGTTGCTTAACCATCACTACACTACTTTTTCTTCCTTTCTCATGGACTTTCAAGATAAAGATACAATTTAAACAGTGTCACACCTATTTGATAAAATGATGAATGTTATCAATGTTAACCCTGAAGGATCACTGAAACCAAAGTATTATGTGAAGTAAAACAGAAAGCTTTGAATACATACAACAAGCAAAAAAAAAAAAAGTGGGTAATTACCACAAAGTGATCTAAGAAAATAGATAAAATATAAAACTTTAGATATATTCAAAATTTTAGTTAAAGTAGGGTTTAAAATTGGGGAAAAAGTTAGTTTAGTTCAGAAAACAAAATATTTTTGTGAAGATTTTTTAAAAGTAAAAATACCATTTTCAAAGTATAATAGCAACACTTAAAATAGACCGTTTTTGTTAGACTTAAATTTTAATTCACTCAGGTTATCAACTAAACCTTCTTATAAAAAGGGAAGAAACCGGAGGTTAAGACAGTAAGCCCTCCCACCTCTCTAGCCATAAACAAACGGGTTTTGATTTACTCCCAAAAGCAATTTTCAGTAAGCTGAAGTTACCCATTTGAGACTGCAAATGAAAAATGCGTTAAATGAATACAAAGAAACAGTTCGATCTCAAATCATATACATCTGCACAAACGTCCCAAGCACAGTTTTACCTGCTCAGTAATCTAGGCACTGTTTGGCTCCCAGGCCAAGGATGTCCAGATGTCACTCTACCCCGGAGAGGTGCAGAGTGAAGGACGCAGCCGAAGGTCATGGGAGGGGGCCGAGGTGGAGGAAAGGGACCGGACACCTGAACAGGGGCTGTTAGTTCCTTGGGGCAGAGAAGGTACACTTCACGGAAAGATACACACTTTTTAAAGAGAAGCCTAAAGGCTGGACTATAAGGAAAGCTGGGCGCCGAAGAATTGATGCTTTTGAACTGTGGTGCTGCAGAAGACTCCCTTGGACAGCAAGGAGATCCAACCAGTCCATCCTAAGGGAGATCAGTCCTGAAGAGTCATTGGAAGGACTGAAGCTGAAGCTCCAATATGGCCACCTGATGCGAAGAAATGACTCCTTTGAAAAGACCCTGGGAAAGACTGAAGGCAGGAGGAGAAGGGGACGACAGAGGGTGAGGTGGCTGGATGGCATCACCGACTGGATGGACTTGAGTTTGAGCAAGCTCCGGGAGCTGCTGATGGACAGGGAGGCCTGGCGCGCTGCAGTCCGTGGGGTCGCAGAGTCGGACACGACTGAGTGACAGGACTGAACTGAAGGTTCCCTAGGTTGAATAACGTGGTCGCACACAACACGGTCACTACACGAGTCCAGTGAAGCCGCGCCCCTGCGCACCAGGGGAGAGTCTGCGACGACACGCAAGGCGGCGGGAAGCGCCCGCGCCCTAAAGCTCTGCGCCGGGACTAAGGGGAAGACCACCGGCTTCCAGCATCCATGAGGTCCCGCAGCGCACCCTGGAGTGGGAACTTCACGCCGCGGCACTGCGGGAGGGGGGGGGGCGGACAGCAGGCCCGGAGCGAGCGGTCCGGCGCAGGGGGCAGCCACCTGCAGCGGAGCGACCGGGGGCCCTCAGCCGCCACGGCCGCCGCCGCCCGGCCGCCTCAGCCCGGCCGCCGCCGCGGGACTTTTATCCCTTTCCAAAATGGCGCGCCGCGCGATGACGTCATTGCCCCGCCCCCAGGCCCGGGCGGGGGCGGGGCCGCCGGGAGGCTGCCCTGAAGGCGGGCTCAGGGCCGCCGCGGGCGCTGCAGCCTCGGGCCTCGAAGCCTGGCGCTGCCCTGAAGGTCCAGCGCGGGGCTGCTGCTGGCCCTCCGCCCCTCCGGGCAGCTTTGCAGGCCGCGAGACGGCCCGGGCCCGCCTGGCCCACCCGGGGCTTCCCTCGCCTGAGGGCATCTTGCCGCCCGCTGGCTCCCTCCTCGCGCACCCGGCTCCGGAGCCCGAGGGTCGGGGTCCGCCTTTGACGGCAGCCCGGTCCACCTGGGTTCCTTCGGCCTCCGCGCCCCCGTCAGCGGACGATCTTGGGGAAGTGCTGTTGCAGGGCAACGTGGCCCAGCCTTCCTTCATTCGTGGGTGTGTTTTCTGTGGCCTGCGCAGAGATTGTTCATTTGTGGGGTTTATGTGTCCGAAGTCATAACTTTAAGTGATGTTGTAAAGCTGGTGATGACCGTGTGGCACCGCTAGAAGATGGTCCTCCCACATCAGGAACATTGTCCGCAAATAGTACTTTTTGATTAGCTCAGGCTGTGTGCCACACGGCTCACGTCCCAGAAGGCACGAAGGTAAGTAAACAAAGCAAACGCCTGCCCTCAGGGAGCGCACGTCTTGGTTTGAGTGAGTGAAGGTCCCTTAGTCCTGTCCGACTCTTTGTGACCCCATGGACTATAAGGTCCATGGAATTCTCCAGGCCAGAATACTGGAGTGGGTAGCCCTTCCCTTCTCCAGGGCAGCTTCCCAACCCCCGGATCAAACCCAGGTCCCCTGCATTGCAGGCAGATTCTCTACCAGCTGAGCCATCAGGGAAGCCCAAGAATCCTGGAGTGGCCTATCCCTTCTCCAGCAGATCTTCCCGACCCAGGAATCTAACTGGGGGTCTGCTGCATTGCAGGCAGATTCTTTACTAGCTGAGACACAAGGGAAGTCCAAGAACAGTGGAGTGGGTAGCCTATCCCTTCTCCAGCAGATCTCCCTGACCCAGGAATCGAACTGGGGTCTCCTGCATTGCAGGTGGATGCATCTTGGTTTAGGGACACAGAAAATAACAGGAATATAGCAAAACATGTAGTAGGTCAGATGGAGTCGGGCAGAAAAACAGAGGGGGTAGGATCACGAGGGAGTGCCTGTTGGGAGGGTGGCGGCTTTAAACGGGGCGCATCGAGAAGACCTCAGGAGGATGAGGGAGCAAGCCTTGCTGTCCTGGGAGGAGTGAGCGCGGGAGGTGGGATGGAGTCCAGGCAAGATGGGAAGCTGTGGGGCCGTGAGCAGAGAAGGGTCGGGGATGACTCGGCATGTAGCGGGGCCACTGTGACCGCGCCGCCGAGATCACACTGCAGGGAGCCAAGGTCGGCCAGGCAGGGGTGAGGGCTGAGCCATCCTGGCTGTGGCGATCATACGGCGTGGACTTGAGAACTGCTCAGATATCAGAGATCGGCAGTTTGAAGGCGGAGCACTGGGGCTGCGGTGGAGTGGGTGCGGTGTGAGGGAGCAGGGACTCAGGGACACTGCACTCCTTGGTCTGAGCGCCCGGCACGAGGGCATTTCCTGGCCCCGAGATGGCAGCGGCCGGGCTGTGCAGGTGTGCAGGCTGATCGAGAGGCTGGCCGTGAACTTGTGGAGTGGCCGCAAAGGGTGCGGGTACAGGCCTGGGGCCTCGGGGAAGGAGGCCCTGGAGGCGTAGACTCCGGAGGCCCTGGCAGGTAGAGGCATTTCAAGCCAGAGAGCCTGGTGAGCCCCTCACCCTAGTAGGGAGGGCAGATGGAGGAGAGGACTGAGATCAGAGGCCGGGAGGAGGCTGAGGAGGAGCTGTGCGGGAGGATCAGGAGCCCAGACAGGGCGGGGAGCGGCCGCTCGCAAACCCCGCGGAAGGAGCTTGGAGGCAGGGCCGTGTGGTTGTGGTCCTGTGAGCGCTCTCCCTGACCTGAGGGCCAGCACTCTGGGGGACCAGTGCGGCCTGCTGGGCGAGGGTTGAGGGGAAGTCAGAGAAGAGGGAAGGCCTTGAGGAGCAGCAGTCCTTTGTGAGCGGAGAGAAGTGGGCCGTAGCCTCCTCTTCAGCTGACGATTTAGCCGACCTTTGCCTGGGCAGTTGGAAACCCAAGTTCACTCTCAGACTCTCCTATATGCAATTGCTTTAATGCGTGTGGAACAGAAGTCTTTTGAAGTGACCACAAGAGAATTAGTTTTAGTTTAGACTGTATTCTTTGGTTAATCAGCTGCCACTAAATTAAAATCCTAAAACAACAAACACAACACAAAACGAACGTTTTCCTGAAAGGGGTGAGCCGCCTCTTGGTGTCTCCTTGTGCCTCAGCTGATATTAAGAGATTTTAAACCATTCTGCTATATAATGCCAGTGAACTTTAAATATCCAGCCAGTTACTCTGGTGGAGTCTAACTGGTGTTTACAAGTCCCTGGGCATCACAAAGCAGTTTTCTTGTTTTGTTATTTGTAGATCTCATGGCTAAATTGTGAAATGCCTGGTGTGTATTAGAACCTAGCTTACTGTATTCATACCGGAGAATACTAATAATAGGGAACCTACTACTCAGACAAACAGGGATGACTCAGAAACTTTACACAGAAGGAAAGGACCCAGACACAGAAGAGCAGATGAGTGTGATTCCGTCTGCAGGATGATCCGGGCCTTCTGTATCCACTTCACTAGGGCATAGGACCAGGGCTAAGTCACAGGGGAATCTAGGTGTTGCTGTGAAGGAATTTCACAGGCGTGGTTAACACCTGGGGTCAGCTGACTTTAAGGGAAGAAGGTGACTCCTGGTGATGTAGGTGGACCTCACCCCATCAGTTGAAAACTTTATGAACAAATACTGAGGTTTCTCAGGGAAGAAATTCTGCCTCAAGGCTGCAACATCCCCTGTTGTGCGAGTTTCCAGGCTGCCATACGGATTTCAGATGTGCGAGTCCTGTGATCAAGTGAGCTGTTTCCTTAAGATAAGTCTCTTAATGTGTCTCATATATCCAATTGGCTCTGTTCCTCCTGGAGAACCCTGAAGTTCTAAACCAGGCGAAACCTACAGGGGACTCTGCTCAGTGTTGTGCGGCAGCCTGGACAGGAGGGGAGTTTGGGAGAGAATTGATACCTGTTTATGTATGGCTGAGTTCCCTCGCTTTTCACCTGAACCTATCACGACATTGTTTGTTAATTGGCTACACTTGTCATTTTGTTGTTTAGTCACTTAGTTGTGTCCGACTCTTGTGACCCCGTGGTCTGTAGCCCACCAGGTTCCTCTGTCCATGGAATTTTCTAGGCAAGAATACCGGAGTGGGTTGCCATTTCTTCCTGCAGTTAACTGGCTATCAGTTCAGTTTAGTTGCTCAGTCGTGTCCAACGCTTTGCAACCCCATGAACCCCAGCACGCCAGGCCTTCCTGTCCGTCAGCAACTCCTGGAGCCCACCCAAACCCATGTTCATTGAGTCTGTGATGCCATCCAACCATCTCATCCTCTGTTGTCCCCTTCTCCTCCTTCAATCTTTCTCAACATCAGGGTCTTTTCAAATGAGTCAGCTCTTCGCATCAGGTGGCCAAAGTATTGGAGTTTCAGCTTCAACATCAGTCCTTCCAATGAACACCAGGACTGATCTCCTTTAGGATGGACTGGTTGGGTCTCCTTGCAGTCCAAGGGACTCTCAAGAGTCTTCTCCAACACCACAGTTCAAAAGCATCAATTCTTCAGCACTCAGCTTTCTTAATAGTCCAACTCTCACATCCATACATGACTGCTGGAAAAACCATAGCCTTGACTACATGAACCTTTGTTGGCAAAGTAATGTCTCTGCTTTTTAATATGCTGTCTAGGTTGGTCATAACTTTCCTTCCAAGGAGTAAGCGTCTTTTAATTTCATGGCTTCAATCACCATCTGCAGTGATTTTGGAGCCCTCCCAAGTAAAGTCAGCCACTTGTTTCCACTGTTTCCCCATCTATGTCCCATGAAGTGATGGGACCAGAAGGGGAAGATATTAAGAAGAGGTGGCAAGAATACACAGAAGAACTGTACAAAAAAGATCTTCATGACCCAGATAATCACGATTGTGTGATCACTCATCTAGAGCCAGACATCCTGGAATGTGAAGTCAACTGGGCTTAGAAAGCATCACTACGAACAAAGCTAGTGGAGGTGATGGAATTCCAGTTGAGCTATTTCAAATCCTGAAAGATGATGCTGTGAAAGTGTTGCACTAAATATGCCAGCAAATTTGGAAAACTCAGCAGTGGCCACAGGACTGCAAAAGGTCAGTTTTCATTCCATCCCAAAGAAAGGCAATGCCAAAGAATGCTCGAACTACCACATGATTGCACTCATCTCACATGCTAGTAAAGTAATGCTCAAAATTCTCCAAGCCAGGCTTCAGCAATATGTGAACCGTGAACTTGCAGATGTTCAAGCTGGTTTTAGAAAAGGCAGAGGAACCAGAGATCAAATTCCCAACATCTGCTGGATCATTGAAAAAGCAAGAGAGTTCCAGAAAAACATCTATTTCTGCTTTGTTGACTATGCCAAAGCCTTTGACTGTGAGGATCACAATAAACTGTGGAAAATTCTTCAAGAGATGGGAATACCAGACCACCTGACCTGCCTCTTGAGAAACCTGTATGCAGGTCAGGAAGCAACAGTTAGAACTGGACATGGAACAACAGACTGGTTCCATATAGGAAAAGGAGTACGTCAAGGCTGTATATTGTCACCCTGCTTATTTAACTTATATGCAGAGCACATCATGAGAAATGCTGGGCTGGAGAAAGCACAACTGGAATCAAGATTGCCAGGAGAAATATCAATAACCTCAGATATGCAGGTGACACCACCCTTATGGCAGACAGTGTAGAGGAACTACAAAGCCTCTTGATGAAAGTGAAGGAGGAGAGTGGAAAAAATTGGCTTAAAGTTCAATGTTCAGAAAACTAAGATCATGGTCCCATAACCTCATGGGAAATAGATGGGGAAACAGTGGAAACAGTGTCAGACTTTATTTTTTGGGGCTCCAAAATCACTGCAGATAGTGATTACAGCCATGAAATTAAAAGACGCTTACTCCTTGGAAGGAAAGTTATGACCAACCTGGATAGCATATTTAAAAGCGTATTTAAAAGACATTACTTTGCCAACAAACATCCATCTAGTCAAGACTATGGTTTTTCCAGTGGTTATGTTTGGATGTGAGAGTTGGACTGTGAAGAAAGCTGAGCGCTGAAAAATTGATGCTTTTGAACTGTGGTGTTGGAGAAGACTCTTGAGAGTCCCTTGGACTGCAAGGAGATCCAACCAGTCCATCCTAAAGGACATCAGTCCTGGGTGTTCATTGGAAGGACTGATGTTGAAGCTGAAACTCCAATACCTTGGCCACCTGACGTGAAGAACTGACTCATTGGAAAAGACCCTGAAGCTGGGAGGGATTGGGAACAGGAGGAGAAGGGGACAACAGAGGATGAGATGGCTGGATGGCATTACTGACTTGATGGGCATGGGTTTGGGTGGGCTCCGGGAGGTGGTGATGGACAAGGAGGCTTGGTGTGCTGTGATTCATGGCATCACAAAGAGTCAGACGTGACTGAGCGACTGAACTGAACTGAACTGATGGGACAAGAAGCCATGATCTTAATTTCCTGAATGTTGAGTTTTAAGCCAACTTTTTCACTCTCCTCTTTCACTTTCATCAAGAGGCTCTTTAGTTCTTCTTCACTTTCTGCCATAAGGGTGCTGTCATCTGCATATCTGAGGTTATTGATGTTTCTCCCGGCAATCTTGATTCCAGCTTGTGCTCCTTCCAGCCCAGCGTTTCTCATGATGTGCTCTGCACAGAAGTTAAATAAGCAGAGTGACAATATACAGCCTTGACGTACTCCTTTTCCTATTTGGAACCAGTCTGTTGTTCCATGTCCAGTTCTAACTGTTGCTTCCTGACCTGCATACAGGTTTCTCAAGAGGTACATCAGGTGGTCTGGTATTCCCATCTCTTGAAGAATTTTCCACAGTTTACTGTGATCCACACGGTCAAAGGCTTTGGCATAGTCAATGAAGAAGAAATAGATGTTTTTCTGGAACTCTCTTGCTTTTTCAGTGATCCAGCAGATGTTGGCAATTTGATCTCTGGTTCTTCTGCCTTTTCTAAAACCAGCTTGAACATCTGGAAGTTCATGGTTCACATATTGCTGAAGCCTGGCTTGGAGAATTTTGAGCAATACTTTACTAGTGTGTGAGATGAGCGCAATTCCAAAATAAAGTTGATAAATAAAATAGGCTAAACAACCCTCTAGTGCTAAAGGTGGTAGTTGCAGAGCAGGGAGGGGATTGTTGGAAAGAGCAAGAGAGAACTTTCTAGGGTGATGGAGATGTCCAGGTCTCATTGGAGAAGAGACTACACAAGTGTGTGCAGCTGTCGAAACTCATCAAACACTGAACCATACACTGCAAGTGGGTTTGTTCAATTGTATGTGAGCTAGATCTCAATAAAATAGATGTTTAAAATTATAACTTATAACTTAGC
>CM035275.1:90726541-90761652 GCA_020226075.1 Hydropotes inermis | reverse complement strand
TGTGCATGCTGGGAGAAACCCAGGATAGGGAGAGTATTAGCCACCCTGTGCATGCTGGGACAATCCCAGGATCAGGTGAGTATTAGCCACCTTGTGCATGCTGGGAGAAACCCAGGATAGGGAGAGTATTAGCCACCCTGTGCATGCTGGGAGAATCCCAGGATCAGGAGAGTATTAGCCACCCTGTGCATGCTGGGAGAAACCCAGGATTGAGGGGTTGGGTATTAGCTACCCTGTGCATGCTGGGAGAATCGGGCCATCTTGAAGGACTTTTGAGGATGAGGGGGCACCGTATCAGTGCTGCCTCCTCTTGGCAAGTCCATCTTTCTCCTATTGACCTCCTGCTGTAAATCTGCTCACACTCATGAATGTAGGTTTAGGATAGAATTCACAATGGTTCTTATCAGGGAGCCACTGGTGACTTGTATCCCATCTGTCCTCAGTTTCTCAAGAAACCTAGAGTAATTTCTTCCCAAAGCCCCAGGGTAGCAACTGCATTGCTCTGTGTGGAGGATGGGGAAGCCAACCTATCTACCAGGGCTTAGGGTCCAAAGACCTGTTTGGAAGGCTTTTTGCTGTTCATCTAGTCTCATGTTGCTTATGTTAACGATCTTTAAAGAGTTCAAATGAATCTCCAGCTTGGGTCTTCAGGCTGGGTACAGAACCTTTTCAACATCTCAGACAGAGGCTTTTTCAGACCCCAAAGCATCCTGCTGTTCCTTTATGTGAAAGGGCAGCCTTGGGTCTCCAGGTCTGCTCTGTGGCCTGAAAGGACAGAATCTGAGAAGTCATAGCAGAAACTCTCCAAGTCTGTTTTGCTGCAACCTCAAAATGTGCTGGGTTATAAATATGGGACAGTCTCAATAGAATCAAGTTAAAGTTTCAGTTTATTATTGTCAGAACATTAGTGATGCCCCTTCTTTCCTGAGGCTGGCTTGAAGGGTGCCTTCTCAGGACTCAGGGGCTCTGGGCAGATGGTGCAGACTCACCTGCAGGCTTCGCCTCTTCCCAGGGCTGACAGCGCCACTCACAGCTTCTGGGCAGGACTGTTTGTCTCGTCAGACTAGTTGGGCTGTTGTCCTGATATGGAAAGTCTCCTTGGTCTCCCTAGTCAACAGAAATCGACTCGAGGCCACACAGAAGGTCAGGCAAGGCTTTACTGGAGGCCCTGCAGCATCGGGGAGTGGTCCCTTTGCTCCTCACCCCCTGGGGTGGGGAGCGGTCCCTCCTGTGGGGTGGGGTGGGGGTGTCCGGGCCTGTGCGGGCTCAGGTGGCTTGCCTGCCCCTTCAGTGTTGTGTGCAGGGGGCCTGCTCAGTGCCCTGCTTTTGCTCCCAGCCTCTTCAGAAGTGGCAGTTGAGTTTTTTGGTCCTTTAGTTTCTTTTGTCCAGAATTTGTCCCAATTGTTCATGCAAGCAGTTATTTTTTTGGCCTTTAGAGTTTCTTTGTATTTGTTGCTTGAGGAGACATCTGTCCAGGCACCAGGACTGCAGCTCAGGGTTCCAGGTCCCAGCCTGTCTCAGCCTGCCCAGGCTGGCCTAGGAGCTGTCAGGGCATGGGCCTTGAACTTTTAAAAAAGTGCATTTTGATTTTCCTTTTTAAAAAGTGTGGTGAATACATGTAATATAAAATACTTCTCAGGCATACAGTTCAGTAGCATTCAAGTTTATGCATAGTGTTGTGTACCATCTCAAGTTCCATCTCAGGAAGTGTCTCATCGTCCCAAACAGAAACTCTGTCCCCATCAAGCACTCCCTTCCTCCCCATCCCCCAGTGCTGGGAACGTCTGCTCTCCTCTCTGTGTCTAGCGTCAGGCTTGTCCATGCACCTGGTGAGCTGGGATCACACAGGGTCCCTGGCGGAGCACGTGTAGCCTGCAGTCTTCAGGGTTCACCCGGGCTGCAGCTCATGTCAGAACCTCCTTCCCTCTGAGGCTGGACGGTGTCCTGTGATGTGGATGGACTGCACTCCCTTCTCTGCTTGTCCCCTGACAGGTGCTGGGATTCTTTCTGTCTTTCCCTGGTATGAATCAGGCTGCTGTGAACCTGAGTCTACAGATACCTGTTTGAGTCCTTGCTTTCAATGCTTTTAGGTCTATACTCAGAAGTGGAGTTGCTAGTTCATATGGTAATTCCATTTTAGTTTTTTTTGGGAATAATTGCCATACTGTTTTCCCCAAAGGCTGCACCATTTTACATTCTTGCAGATAATGCACAAAGTTTCCAGTTTCACCACACCTCCTTAAACTTTCTGTTTTCTATTTTGCTTTTTCCCCCCTCTGATGATAGCCATTCTAATGAGTATCTCATTGTAATTTGATTTGCATTTCCCTAGTAATAAGTAAAAGACACTTATTCCTTGGAAGGAAAGTTATGGCCAACCTAGATAGCATATTAAAAAGCAGAGACATTACTCTGCCAACAAAGGTCCATCTGGTGAAGGTTATGGTTTTTCCAGTGGATGTGAGAGTTGGACTGTGAAGAAAGCTGAGCACCAAAGAATTGATGCTTTTGAACTGTGGTGTTGGAGAAGACCCTCGAGAGTCCCTTGGACTGCAAGGAGATCCAACTGGTCCATCCTAAAGGAGATCAGTCCTGGGTGTTCATTGGAAGGACTGATGTTGAAGCTGAAACTCCAATACTTTGGCCACCTCATGGTAAGAGTTGACTCATTGGAAAAGACCCTGATGCTGGGAGGGATTGGGGGCAAGAGGAGAAGGGGACGACAGAGGATGAGATGGCTGGATGGCATCACCGACTTGATGGACATGAGTTTGGGTGGACTCCGGGAGCTGGTGATGGACAGGGAGGCCTGGTGTGCTGCGATTCATGGGATGGCAAAGAGTCAGACATGACTGAGCGACTGAATTGAACTGAATAATAAGTAATGCTGAGCATCGTTTCATGTACTTATTTGCTATTGGTCTTTTTTTTTTTTTTTGAGAAATGTCTTTTTGAGACTGTTGCACACTTTCGAATTGGTTTGCATTCAGTTCAGTTCAGTTCAGTCACTCAGTCGTGTCTGACTGTGACCCCATGGACTGCACCACACTAGGCCTCCCTGTCCATCACCAACTCCCAGAGTTTACTCAGACTCATGTCCATCGCGTCAGTGATGACATCCAACCATCTCATCCTCTGTCGTCCCCTTTTCCTCTTGCCTTCAATATTTCTCAGCATCAGGGTCTTTTTCAATGAGTCAGTTCTCTGCACTGGGTGGCTGAAGTATTAGTTTCAGCTTCAGCATCAGTCCTTCCAATGAACACCCAGGACCGATCTCCTTTAGGATGGACTGGTTGGATCTCATTGCAGTCCAAGGGCCTCTCAAGAGTCTTCTCTTGGTTTGTGTAGTGGTTTTTTTTTTTGTTGTTGTGGACCCACCTTAAACTTCAAACCCTTGGAAACCTACACCGCAGTGCTTGCCCCAGTAAGGAATCAGGGAAGTCTTTCTAGTCTAAGTTGATGGACACTTGGTGTGCAAAGGGCCGGAGCTGCAAGAGGACAGACTCTGTTGCAGCGCGTGGGTGCCCACCTAGCAGAGTGGCCTCGGCTCAGTTCAGAGGAAGAAAGCAGAAGGGCCTCCTCTGTGCTGTCAGAGAGAATATCTCCCTGCGGTGTCCCAAGCTTCTGAGGACTTGGCTGATGGAGTGGGAGTCATGAGGGCCCTTTTCCTGCAGGGAACATCAAACCCAAACCTAATTATTTGTAAAAGTGAATTTCTCCCCCTGAAAGTTGCAAGCTTTTCATAATCGGTGTGAGAGGCACGGTCTGTGCACACAAACGGGGTGATGGAGACGCGTCTGGTAACCGGCCAGCACTCGCGGCAAAGCCGGCAGTGTCCGAAGCGGGGGTGCTATGGGCTGCCGTGCGAGGAGAGTGGGGAACACTGACGTCAGTGATCTTGGGTCATTATTTAATCAGGGGAGAGACTGGGGAGCTAATAAGGGCTCCAGGAACAGGATTTAATGAGGGGAGAAAAAGCAAAAATTCATGCAAAGGTCAGCAGAACCGTGTAAAGTCACTTGGAATTCTTAATGAGCACTCATGTCCTGACCTGCTCTTCACAGAAAGACTTTGTGATCATGGAATATGGCTGGTTAGTCTGATGAGGAGCAGTGATACTAACTGCCCTGACACACATTTAGCTCTTGGCGATTGACAAAGCCCATTTGGGGCTCTCTGACCCCCGGGGATGGGTGTCGTGGCCAGCCCAGCCCTGTAGGGTCTGCTCAGGATGTGGGGCCCGCGGGCTGGGGGTCGGGCTGCAGACCCCCTCCCATCACTAACTCCCCAGAGAGACCACCGCCAGCCCCCGGGCTGTGACGGGCAGGTGATGAGAATTGCTTTTGCTGCAGGGCACCCCAGCTCTGGCCTCTTCTCAGGCCTCCCCACGCTCTGCACCCCTTGGGGGCCCGTGGGTGATGGTGGATCAGCCGGCAGCATTTCCGTGTCCCTTTCAGGAGTGGGCAGGATTCGGCGATGTCCTGGGGGTGATCATGGGCTCAGTGCCCTCAGGTCGGGGGACAGCAGGGGCAGCTCTCCTGCCGAGCCCTCAGCCTCCGAGGACCTGCCAGCAGGCAGGCCTCGGGCTCCATCCTGAGCACCAGATGCCATTCCACCCCAGGCCGAGCCCCGGAGAGTCTGCCAACAGGAGTTTCTCATTAAGAAGGCCCATACTCCCTGCTTGCAGAGAGATGCCAGCCTGAAAGGTCCCGGAGCAGCTGGCGGGCACCCGGGAGCTCAGGCAGGTGGCAGTGACCCCAGAAGAGCATCCGAGCTCTGGCTGCCCATGCCCTAGGGCCTTCTGCCAGGTTCCCGCCTCCTTCCGGCCGAGAGCACTCCCCCGCGGGCTCAGGGCATCTGGCGTTTGGCACCTGGAGGCAGCCTTTGCCACAAAGTGGCCTCTGTCTCTGCAGGCCCCTCTTCTGTTCCTCATTTCATTTCACGGCAGAGCCTTAACCTCCAGAGAGAGCAAAGTGTCCACGATTGTTTCATTTATTTATTAACTCGTTTCTGTTCCTCGCTCTTAATTGAAAATACGTGGGTATCACAGTAAGGGAAAATATGTGTATCAACAAATAATTTAAAAAGTCCTTTTAGGACAATTAAGTTTTTTTCTTGTCTCGTCAAAAGAGGCTTCTCTGCCTGCATATATAAAGGATGAGACAGTAACCGTGATGCAGCTGATTTACTGAGGAGTGTTCTGTGTAAGCATGGAAGAATTGGTGCTTTTGAACTGTGTGTTGGAGAAGACTCTTGAGAGTCCCTTGGGCTGCAAGGAGATCCAACCAGTCCATCCTAAAGGAGATCGGTCCTGAATTCATTGGAAGGACCAATGCTGAAGCTGAAACTCCAATACTTTGGCCACCTGATGGGAAGGACTAACTCACTGGAAAAGCCCCTGATGCTGCAAAAGACTGTAGGCGGGAGAAGGGGACGACAGAGGATGAGATGGTTGGATAGCATCACCGACTCAATGGACAGTCTGAGCAAGCTCCAGGAGTTGGTGATGGACAGAGAGGCCTGGCGTGCTGCAGTCCACGGGGTTGCAGAGAGTGGGACATGACTGAGCAGCTGAACTGAACAGCTCTGTGTAAGAGAATATGCTCAGTGCCCAACGTGGATGTTTTTTAACCTTTGTAGTTCTCCTAGGAGATAAACCCTGTATTTTACAGATGAGGAAACCAAAGCTATCTACTTCCAGAAGAGGTTCACTGTGCCAAAGAGAAATCCAGTTCCCATTAGAAGTCAAGTCTATGTGTAGGTTTTTTTTTTTTTGCATGTGGGCACCATTGTTCCATTCTTAAAAAGACTATATTTTCTCCTTTGAATTGCCTTTTCACTTTTGTTAAAAAATCAACTAGCCATGTTTATGTGGGCCTCTATTCAGTCCATTGGTCTATGTGTCTGTTCTTTTGCCAAAACCATGCTGTGTTGATTACTGTAATTTTACAGTAGTTCCTGAAATTGGGTAGAGTGAGACTTTCACATTTGTCCTCCTTCTTCAGAGTGGCCAATTTTGGGTCTTTTGCCTCTCCATGAAAACTTTATAATCAGTTTGTTAATATCTACCAAGTGACTTTGCAATCCCATTGAACGTCTTGATCAAGTTGGGAAGACTCGACACCTTAAATATTACAAAGTCTTCTGATTGTGAGCACAAATATCTCTGTGCTCATTTAAATCTTTGATTTCTCTCATTAGTATTTGCAGTTTTCAGCAGACGGATCCTGTAGTTCTTTCTTCTTCAAATATGCACCCAAGTATTTCAGTGTTTTGGAGCTGTTTTTAAAAATTCAGTTTCTAATTGTTCATTGCTGGTAGGCAGGGACGAATGCCCTTTGTCATTCCCCTGGTGTGAGAAGTGTGTGTGCTGCCGCCGTTGGGTGAGACGGCCCCAGGTGACTGAGGGTGCTGTTGGGGTCAGCTCTGTCCTTGCTGCTTTCAGTCTGCCGGACCCGTCAGGCGCGGAGGCGTGGTGATGAAGCCTCCATCTATCACACTGGAATCCCGAGTTTCTCTTTTTGGTTCTGGTTCCGATGCTTCATTGTTAGGCTTGCTGTGTGCCCTGGAGACCCGACTCTGTCATTATGTAATGCCTGTCCTTGTCCCTGATCATTCTCCCAGTTCTGAGATTTGTGGCCCCGTGGCCTGTAGCCCACCAGCCTCCTCCGCCCATGGATCCTCCAGGCAGGAATACTGGGGTGGGTTGCCATGCCCTCCTCCCGGGAATCTTCCCTACCCAGGGATCAAACCCGGGTCTCCTGAATTGCCTGCAGATTCTTTATCATCTGAGCCACCATGGAATGAAATCTGAATAAATAGAGCCGATCCAGCTTTCTTCTGACTAGTGATCCATGGTACACCTTTCTCCACCTCTTCACTTTTAACCTATCCTTGTCTTTCTATTTAAAGTGGGCTTACTGTAGTCAACAGCTAGTCAGACCTCATTTTATAAAAAGTCACTCTCACATTTCTGCTTTTAATTGATGCGTTTAGACCACTCACATTCAGAATGGTTTGATATTGAATTAATACTAATACCTACCATTTTTAACTCGTTTCTTTTTCTTGCCTTTATTCTTTTTCTTTTCTCCCACTTGGCTCAGATGGTAAAGAGTTTGTCTGCAGTGTGGAAGACCCGGGTTCAATCCCTGGGTTGGGAAGATTCCTTGGAGAAGGGAATGAGAATCCACTCCAGTATTCTTGCCTGGAAAATTCCGTGGACAGAGGAGCCTGGCGGGCTACAGTCCATGGGGTTGCAAGGAGTTGGACACGACTGAGTGACTTCACACTTTTTCTACCTGCTCTAGTTTTCACTGACCATTTTGTACGATTCTGATTTATCTCCATTCTTAGGGTATCAATCTTCCTTCTTTTAAGAAATTTCTTAGTGGTTGCCCCAGGGTTCTTAATATACATTTTTTAACAAATTAAGAGTTTGCCTTCAAATAGCACCTTACCTCTTTACCTGCAGTCTAGCACCTCACAGCAGAATGTTCCCAGCTCCCTGTTCCCAGCCTCTGACCGTGCCTGCCTTCCTTTCATCTCTCCACTCACCATAATCACCCCACACACTCTTGCTACTGTTATTTTGAGCTGACAGTTATTTTTTAGCATTTGCTTTTATTGTTTGGGAGTAGTTTATTTATCTGGGTGATAGGTATATGAATTTTCTTTATAATTATTGATTAAACTATACATATAAATTTTATGCATTTTATTTGTATGTAAATTGCACAAGAAAAAAGGTGAAAATAATGATGTGATAAGATATATAAAAATATTTTAAAAGAAAAACTGCTATATACTTGTTAAACTATCATACTTTCCTTTATGGTTTCCAGACTAGCTTTCTTAAGGGGGTAGGTCTCTCCTCTTTGAAGGATGAAATGTCATTTTTAGTCATCTCTTCCTATTCTCACCCTGTCCACGCACGTCTCCATCCACGTGGGGTGGGATTTAACCCCTGGTGGGCACAAGGTCTGCATTTCTCCCCCTGGTTCCAGTGATGTTGGCGTCTCACGTCCAGATGCTGTTCCCGCCCTAGCCCGCATTCCTAGCGGGATCTGGACCAGCCTCGGCCGCTCTGCTGGGCTCTTGCTCCTCCTGTGGGTTCCTGGTTGGGATTCCCTGGTGATGCTGGAAGTTTTCATAACTGAAAGGTCGATTCCCATCTCACAATTGAAAAAAAAAAACGTTCTCAGCTATTTTTAGACATCTTTCTTCCATGTGATTTTACACAGCATTTTGCTTCTTTAAGCAAAGAAAACGGGCAAGATTGCTTTAGGATTCTGACTCAAGTGGCATTGCACTTACCAACTCATGTGGAAGATTTTTTTTTTTTTTTATGTGGAAGATTTTTTAACAAGACAAATCATCTGCGCCTCCGGGCACTCCCCTCCACGTGGACACACCACCTGCCCCTGGCCTCATCAGCGTTGCTGGGAGCTGCGCTGGCTCCGCACGCCCTCTCGGCCTTTGGAGAGAGATGCTGGCTCTCCCTGGCCCTTCCTGTTTGGGGTGCAGTCACCCACGGGCCCTGTGATGGCACCGTCATGATGGTACCGTCAGCTTGGCTGGGCCTTGGTACCTGGGTGTTTAGGCAGATGTTATTTTAGGTGTTGCATGAGGGTATGCCTTGGATGAGATGAAGATTTATATTAGTAGATTTAGGTAGATTATGCTGTGTGTGTGTGTGTGTGTTGGGGGGCCGGCTCCCCCAATCTGATGAAGGCATTAAAAGAGGACCGACATCTCCAAGGGAGGGGGTCCTGCCAGCAGACGCCTTCCCGCGGGGGCTCCAGGCTGTGTCTACTCGGCAGATTATGGACCTGCCAGCCTCCCGTATCCTGTGAGCTGAGCGCTTCAAATTTGTCTTCTTTTTTCTCCCCCCCGCTCTCTTCCACCTACTTGTCTATTTATCTATCAGCCTTCCGTCTCTAGGTACACACACCTCTGTCCTGCTGGCTCGGTTTCTCTGAGAATCCTGGCTGTCGGCCCTTCGTCCTAAAGCTGGAAGCTGCCGACGGTTCAGCGTTCGCAGCGCCGGAGTCCCCCTGTCAGGTCCTTGGGCCACAGCCTGGACCTCTCGCTCATCCCCCCCCCCCCCGGGGGCGGGGGGCCTGCAACCCCACTGAGATGCTCCTGTGTTTCTGGAGCCTTCGCTCCTCCTGGGATCACTGTTTGTTACACAAAGCTGAAACATTTTTTGAAAACTTGCCCCCTGCGGCTGTTGGTCATTATCCCTTGGACTTGAATGGCCACGATGAGGCCTCTGACTGCGGACTGTCCCCCCGCCCCCGCCCCCATGCCTGTGGTCGTCTGAGGTCAGCTCAGTCCTGGGGGCAGTGGGAGGGGGCCGGGCTCTGTGTCTAATCACACCGCGCACCCGGCTCGGGACACGGAGACGGTTTGTAGCAGCCGTGTCTCTCCCCGCCCTCTGCTTGTTCCGTCTCTGTAAACACCGCATCCTCTGTCTGGGCGGATCGAAGCTGGGCACGCCGGTCCTCATTCCTGTGTGCAGGTGGCGGCCCCCTTTCCTCGCTGGTGGTGGGCTGAGGTGCCCATGCTCGGGGTGGTGCGGACTGTGCCCCAGGGGCCCACGCACACACAGCCCTCCCCTGCCTGCCGCCCACGAGCCCAGCCGGTCCTCTCCCTGGGTTCCCACCTTGCTGGGTGCCTCCTAGGTGCGCTCCGAATGGTTCTCCGCATCCGTGCCGAGCGCTGCCAACCGACCCTGGACGGTGTCTGCTTCACCCACTTGCACCAGCTCCCAGGACAGACCTGCCGCTGCCTCCTCTGTCCCCTCTCCTGGCCGCACCCCCGCTAGAGGGGCTGCTTCCAGCTGCGCTGGAGCCACACCCTGCCCACAGATGCACCTGCCATGGGCTTGGTCTCTGTCCCCTCCCCATCTCAGAGCCGCCTGGAGAGCTCCCCGGGGCTGGCAGGGCGCGGGCCCCAGAGATGTCTGCACCTGGATCTGCTGAACCGGTGAGTATGTCGGGGACGGAGGCTGATGAGCAGCTGGCCTTTCCTGGACCATCCAGGCGGGCCCAGCCTCATCCCGAGGGGCCGGCAGAGCCTGAGAGCCAAGGCTGGCTGGGCATTGCAGGCTTTGAGGATGGAGGGGTGGGCATGACCCAGGGGAGGGGATGTCTCTCAGGCCGGAAGGCGGAGGGAGCCAGTTCTCTCCAGAGCCTCCAGGAGGGGTCAGGCCTGCGGAGACCTGGATTCTAGCCCAGACAGACCTTGTCAGACTCTGGCCTCCAGAGCGCTGAGATAACAAGTGTGTTCAGTTGTGAGCTGCTACAAGGGCTAGCTGATTTGTTACAGCTCCCCAGACACGTCAGACAAACCCTAGGGTCTTGCCTGTGCCCTGAGGACCCCAGAGAGAATGGCAGTCTCCCTTCTGCTGGGCCTGGGGGTGTCTTGCTGCTTTTCCCCAGTGTCCAGCCAGCCACCCATCCCTCCAGGCCCCGAGGCCCTGATTCTGAGCTCAGCCCCTTTCCTCTGGCTGGACCTGCCCTGGGCTCCGCGGTCTCTGGGTTCTGACCCAGTTCTGTCTCCGTGCCTTCCACCAGACCCTCTCTGCTCGGTGTCCGCCCGGCCCTGACCAGCTTTGTTCTGGGAACTGAACCTTTACCTCTGGCCTCCCCTGCTTAGAGCCGGTTCTGCTGGGGCCACCACCTTCCTGTTATTCACTGGCTCTCAGCCTGGGCTGGGGTGGACACTTAGGAGGGTCTGTGGCCGACCAATACGCAACACCCTCCCCCCACCCCAGTCCTAGATGTCTCAACACACCTGGGTCACTTTTCTGCTCAAAACCCACCTCAGGCCCCCATCTCACACTTGGCCCGAAACCTGAGCTCCCCGTGGCCACCAGGCCTTGCCCTGCCTCTCCCTCCATCCCTCCGGCCTCCCTCCTCACCCTCCAGACTCCCCTCTCCTTCATCTTCCGCACTCCCTAGCAGCTCCTGGAGCCCCAGGGCCTTGGCACCTGCTTTCCTCTCTGCCTGGAACGTCCTGCAGGTTTCCGGGCGGCCTCTTCCTCGTCTCGTTAGGATTTTGCCCAGATCTCATTTTCCCAGAGAGACTGTCCTGTTCACTTTGGTAAAGTCGCAACCAGCCTCCTGTTTGCTCCCCCACCCTGTCCCTTTCCCCTGATTAATCGTCGCTTCGAACACCGTCTGTGTCTTTCTTCTTCACCTTGGTTCTTCCCTCGCCTCCCTTGGGGGAAGGATGTGGGGTCTGTGGCCCCAGGCCGCGATCCCTGTCTGCAGACATTTCAGATCCACTCCTTTGCTTTCTCCTCACAGCCGCCTTTGTAAATCTGGGGGTGCTGCGTGCATGCTGGGGTGAGGGAGGCTGGCCCCCGGGCACCCTGGAGGAGCCCTTGGTCGCTCGATGGGCCCTGGAGGGTCCCCGTGGCCTCCGCCGGCCTGCCTTCCCTTACTGCCCTCCTCTGGTCGTCCTGTGAGGAGGCGCTGCTGGTCGGTGGGCTTCTTGTGGGAGACCCTCTCTCCCGGCCCGGCAGCGACTCTGAGCCTGGGAAGGGCCTTTCGGGCGGCAGGGAGGCAGAGGCAGCCCGCCTGTCCTTCGGTCAGGTGGCTGAGGGGGCCTTGAATGTGACCCCCTCCTGGGTCTGGCTGGCTCGCCCCGCCCATGTGGCCGCAGCAGGCCCCCTGACTGAGCACCCACTCTAGACGCAGCCTGGAGCCAGCCTCCACAGCTATGCCTCCCACGAGGCTTCTCCCCGAGAGGCAGGGTGCGGGGAGCCCCCGGCCTGGGGCCTTGGTCAGCCAGGGGCCGTTCAGCCAGGCTGCTGGGCGTGACCCTCGATGGGGGGTCATGGGGGCCCGGACTTCACAGACACCTCGGCAGAGCCGCTTCAATCAGGCTACGGCCCACAGGGTCGCCAGAACTGGATGCCGTTCAGCGACTAGACCACCGCCACCAGCGGAGCGGGCGCCGGGCGCTTTGCGTCGCATCCTTGTGTTAACTTGCTCATGCGTTCGTTCGCTCACTCACTCATTCTACACCCACGGCCGCCGCGCAGGGAAGCGGCTCTGGCTTCCCTTCGGGGAGGGCATTGCAGGGGGACAGCGCGGAGGCGGCGCGGAGCTGGGCCCACCCTCCCGCCCGGGGCGTTCGGTGCGCTGGGAAGGTGGGCGTGGGGCCCTGGGGGTCCTGCCGTTCCCGGGCTGTGGGGATGCCTGCCATTCGCCCCGCGGGCAGCAGAGGGCAGTGTGCTGACGCCGACGGCGGGAGCTCCCGGCGGCCGCGCGGGATGAGGGCTCTCCGGGCGCCGGCCCCTGAACACCCCTTAACGAGACCAACGCTGGGTGTGAAGTGGGAACGCTGTTTCCTGCCTGACGGGGAGGCGGGTCTCCAGCCCCACCTCCAGACCTAGGAAGGAAGCCGTCCCGCTGGGAGCGCTCTCGGTCACTTGCTAAAGTCGTGTCTGACCCTTGGCGACCCCACGGACTGCCGCACGTGTCTGACCCCAGGCTCCTCCGTCCTCCACTGTTTCGCTCATGTCCATTGAATGTGCGACGCTACGAAGACCCCCGAAAACAGACATTATGCGATGGGGTGAGTGCCGATCACCCAGGGACATCGATCCAGGCCTGGATGACGTGTGCACTTGCAAAATAAATCTCTAGAACCTAAATCGTCCCCTTATCCAGATCCCAAATCTTAGCATTTATAGAAAGTATCTTATGGGATTCCCCGGCGGCTCAGACGGTAACGAATCTGCCCGCAATGCGGGAGACTCGGGTTCAATCCCTGGGTCGGGAAGATTCCCTGGAGAAGGGAATGGCAACCCCCTCCAGTATTCCTGCCTGGAGGATTCCATGGAAAGAGGAGCCTGGCGGGCTACGGTCCATGGGGTCACAAAGAGTCGGACACGACCGAGCAACTAACACCTTCACGGGGGCTTGCGTGGATAATCCATAATAAATCGCTGAGAAAAGCTGCCGGCAGGGCCTTGTGTCCCCGGGTCTGATGTGAACACCGTCTCTGCTCCTTCCTCCCACTGGGCTCGGTTCCCCCTTCCCTCCCTCTTCCCAGTCCTGCATCCATCTTCCCGTCTTTGTCTCAGATTTTTCTTCCCATTTTTCTCTCCCCTCCCTCTGTCCCACGTTTTCAGTCTCTGCATTTGTTAAACGCCATGGAACTGGTTTCTTTTCTCTGGGAAGTGGTGATCCAGTGAGATTCCCACCCCCCACTTTTGTGATTTAAACTTTAAAGACATTTATGTTTCTTATTTTTCAGCCTCCAACTCAGAACTTTTTAAAAAAGCACCAAGTCACTGTCCGCATGTGTGTGCGTCCATCATGGTTGGTTCCCGACAGTTTCCTGTGATGAAGTGAGGAGGTTTCCCATCTCTGCTCTGGAAGCAACTGTGCGGACAGTACCGTAAAGGGTCTCTTCATACCCCTCCCTGCCAGTGACGCGCCCAGACCAACAGCATACCAGTACAGTGGCCAGTAGGTGTCAAGGGAAGGCTACTCTCCAATGCATTCCCATATCTGCCCCTCGTTTTCAGTGGCTTAAAGAAATTTCATAATTTTACTGATTCGCTTTCTGATTTTCTGAATATGTTTGCCCTATAGAAATGATTTTATGAATTCGGCTTTAATTGCATCTTCCTAGCATTACGGCTGGCACTCCCACAAGCTAAGCCATCCGGAAAATTTGCGTGGCTTTCCAGTTCTTCTCTACTTGATAATGGCTCATTTGTTCCCCCTCCCGTTTTATTTCCTTCATTGCTCCCTTTGTCCCAACAAGCTCTTAAAATTAACTTCAAATACCTGTAGGAATAACAGAGGGCTTCCCAGACAACTCACCAGGTAAAGAATCCACCTGCAATGAGAAGACACAGCTTCTATCCCTGGGCTGGGAAGATCCCCTGGAAGAGGAAATGACAAAGTTCTCTGCAATTCTTGCCTGGAAAGTTCCATGGACAAAGGAGTCTGGTGGGCTCTAGTCCATGGGGTCACAAAGAGTCAGATACAGCTGAGTGACTGAGCACACACACACAGGAACAACCGAAAACTTCCCAGTTGAAAGGATAAGAGTGTATATCTTTATGACCTTGGATTTGGTGAAAACTTAGGTGTGATATAAAAAATCACAGACCAAAAAAGAAAAAACAACCCAGTAAGCTGAACTTTGAAATTAAGAACTCCTCTATGAAAGATGCTGTTAAGAAAAGGAAAAGCAAGCCACAAGCTGGAAATCTTTGCAAACCATATTCTGAAAAAGACTCGCAAATTCAGAATATGTAGCTAAATCTCAAAATTCAATAATAAGGCAAAGGATCTAAAAATGGGCAGAAGATTTGAATAGATGTTTCTCTAAAGAATATACATGAATGACAAATAAGTACATGAAAAGACACTCAACTTCACTAGTGAATCAGGGAGATGCAAATTAAAACCATAGGAGACCAGTGGAAAGGCTAAAAATCAAAACAAGCAAAAAATACTGCCAATACCCAGTGCTGGTGAGGACGTGGAGAAACAGGAGTCCTGGTTCACGGCAGGTGGGAGTCAAAGCTGCAAGTCACCTTGGACGGCAGTGTGGTGGCTTCTTACGGGATGCTTAATAGGGGTTTACAACGAGACATTCAGCTCCTTGAGAGACACCCACGAAAAATAAAAAGCTACCTTCCCTTAAGGTCCCTAAATGTCCTAAATGTCCACGAACATTTAGAGTGGCTTTATGCATCACAGCCCCAAACGAGGAACAATGCAGATGCTCTTCAGCTGGCAAGTGACCGAGCGAATGGTGATCCGTCTGTGCAAAGGGCACGTGGCAGAAAAGGGGGACCGACCAGAGCCGCACAGCACCATGGACGGAGCCTGAGTATGTCACACGGCGAGAAAGAAGCCAGCTGGGAAACGCACTGGTTCCGTTTGTATGACACTCAGCTAAAGGTAACTCAAGAGGAGCAGAAATCAGCAAAGTGTCCTCGTGGGGGTTGAGGGTGGGGTTGATTAAACAGCCAGCAGAAGGGGATTTGAGGGTGATGAAAGTGCCTCCTTTTTCCAGGCTAAGTCATTAATGCCACTCATCAGTTTTTTCACATACAGTATTATTGAGAAGATTGGCTTGGCTGGATGTAACAGAGATACCTTAGTGACCATGGCAGACACAAAAATCTTCTCTTTTTTTGTTGTAATCCAAAAACAAGGGGTCCCAGGCTACGAAGATGTCACTGCTCCCTGCAGCCCTCCAAGGACACAGGTTCCTTCTCTCTCGTTCTGCCTCCCCCATGAATTACCTTCCTTTGGTCTGCAGCTGACCTGCTGCTTGGTCTACGTTCCACGCAGCAGGATGCAGAAGTGGGCTCCATCCAGAAGCGGCACACATCGTCTCTGTAGCTCACTGGCCGTAGCTTTCATGGCCACACCCAGCTGCAGTGCCCAGGTTTCGATCTCGGTGGTTTCACAGGACAGCAGACACCCCATCCCTGCTGCCCGCTTCTCCCAAAGGGGACCCTTCAGGTTTTTTACAGGTGCAATATCATTTCTTATCAATATCAGGAGTGATTATTGCTTTAAAAAATTCCTTCAGCACTCTGTGTTCTCTCTGTTTCCCCCCCATACTTCTAACCTAACGGGTGTTTCCTTATGTATCTTCCAGCCTTTGGCAGCTGAAGAGTGAGGCAAGTGAGAGGGACCGGGGGTCCTTGGGCTTCCCTGGTAGCTCAGACGGTAAAGCGTCTGCCTGCAAGGTGGGAGACCTGGGTTCAATCCCTGGGTTGGGAAGATCCCCTGGAGAAGGAAATATGGCAACCCACTCCAGTATTCTGGCCTGGAGAATCCCATGGACGGAGGAGCCTGATAGGCTACAGTCCATGGGGTTGCACAGAGTTGGGCATGACTGAGTGGCTTCACTTTCCCTTTCAGGGGGTCCCTGAGGAGGCCTTGCTGAGTGCCGGGCCCGCTGGATGGAGGAGGTGATGGGCTGGCTGGTGCCTGATGGAAGGACCCCCCCACACCAGGGCCTGGGGGCCCTTTCTCAGGAGGAGGGCTGGTTTGTTTCCTCAGCCCCAGGCCTTAAGCCTTGGGCAGTGTCCTGGGAGTCAGGGTGTTCAGGATGAGAGCCTCAGGTCAGGTCAGGCCATCACTTGGCCCCAGCCGTGTTAGGGGAGGCCAAGCCCTCCATGGCCTGTGCACCCCAGAAAGAGAGCCTGTCCTCTGCTGTGCGGGCCAGTGGGGGATCTGTGGCTGGACAGTGGAAACTGAAAGTGAAAGTCACTCAGTCGCGTCCAACTCTCTGTGACCCCATGGACTGTGCGGTCCGTGGAATGCTCCAGGCCAGAAGAGTGGCGTGGGCAGCTTTTCCCTTCTCCCGGGGGTCTTCCCAACCCAGGGACGGAACGCAGGTCTCCCGCACTGCGGGCGGGTTCTTTACCCGCTGAGCCCCTGGGGGGCTGGGCTCCACTCCTGCATGAGTGGCTCTGCTCGGGGTGGCCTCTGATGGCCCCCCGCCTCAAGTGGAGCGTGAGCTCACACTCGGCCCCCACTTTGCCCGGCCACCCGCCGCCCTCCCCAGGCTCCTCTGTCCTCTCTCTTTAGTGATTTCTGCGCTTGTGGACTCACATTTACAACAACTTTCTGCTGTCCTTTCAGTGGGCTCCTCGGATGGAGTGGCCACAGTGCCTTTGTCTGAAGGGAAACCCCCTCAGGGCTTCAAGACAAACTCTCAGAGGTGGGGCTGTTTTGGTGAGAAGCAAGAACATTTTCCAGGTTTTCCCAGCACACTCCCGGCCCCCCTGTTCTTCTGGCCCATGTGTGTGGGGGGAGGTTCCTGTCCTGTGTGGAGCTTCCCTTGTGGCTCAGACGGTAAAGAATCCACCTGCTACGCAGGAGACCCGGGTTTGATCCCTGGGTTGGGAAGATCCCCTGGAGAAGGAAATATGGCAACCCGCTCCAGTACACTTTTTATTTTATTTATCTATTGAACATGCAGCATGTGGGATATCAGTTCTTCAACCAGGGATTGAACCCACGTCCCCTCCATCGGGCGTCTTAACCAGTGGACCAGCAGGAAGGCCCCACTCCAGTACCCTTGCCTGGAGAATCCCATGGATGGAGCGGCCTTCACCCTCGCTTTCCTGTTCTGTGCAGCTGCTCGGGACGGGCTGTGTGCTCCAGCTGAGTCGGGTCGCTGCATCCGCGGCAGAAAGTCCCAGGAGGAGGGCGGAGCTTGTGCTGCTGGAGGAACAGGGGCGTGTGTGAGCCCTCAGGCCTCCGCCCGGGGATGGGGGGACCGGGACCTCCCTCCGGAGGCGGTCTCGGCCCTGAGGACACCAGGCTGGAGCTGGGACTGGAGGCTCTGGTCCTCCTGAGTGGCGCTGGGCGAGCGCCGGTGGCTCTCGGGTCTGTCACTCAGGCCAGTAGGCCTGGGCCCTTCTGCAAACCCCAGCCCTCCCTCACTGGAGCGCTGTGTCCTGGGCAGGGCTTTCATGTGCCGAGGCATCTCCATGGGATGAAAGAAATGGTTTCTCCTGCAGCAGAGGCCTCAGCAGGGTGTGGCCAGTGGGATGCCCGTCCTGAGGGCTGTTTGCTTGTGTGTTGTGGGGTTAGATGGTGCTAATGCCCGCGAGGTAAACAGCCACTCTCATAGAAACCACATGGCTAATGTCGAGCGTTTGCTTTCCTCTGTGGTCTGGCCTGTCTGAACCATCTCAGACCCACAGGCCTCTCGGGTCACTAACCGGGAACGGCTTCGAACTGCTCGGAGGGTCTGACACCCTCCCTGGGGGACGGAGCACCTGGGGGCCGCGGTGGGGCCGTGGGGCACTGGCTGGTTGCCCCGGGGGTCGTCAGGTGGTAGCTCCCGGGAAAGAAAGGGGGAGAGGGAGGCTCGTCTCACTGGACGGGTGACCCCTGGGTGGCACACGGGGGTCAAGGCTCCTCCAGACAGAGTGAGTGTCTCCGTTTTTGCAAGTTCACAGGCTGCCTGTTGCATGGCAGGAAGGTCCCTGAGTGCTGACTCCCTGCAGGGAGGCGTCTGCTGCAGCCCCCTCAGTCAGGGGGCGGTGCGGGGGCTCAGAGGAGCCTGTCTGTGGCCCTAGGCCTTGGCCATCTTGGGGCGTTTACCTGGGGTGGACACGGGAGGGGCCAGGCCACGGCCAGGCTGGGAGGTGCAGGCTGGACACAGTGCATCCGTCTCCCTGCACCTTCACCTGGCCCTTCTGTGCATCAGATGCCCCCACGATTGTGCGAGTTTTAAAGAATTTAAGCAGTGACTGTGGGCCTTTCCATTGCCATTCAGGCTCCAAATGAGCCTCTTTTCCAGCCCCATTATTAGTGCTGTGAGCTGGCTTCTCCCCAGTGTCCTGCACCAAGTAGCTGCCCCCAGCCCCGCCCAGAGGCCTCCGTAGTGGCGCGTAGACTCTGCCGTGGGCGCTTAGCTGCTTCTCCGGGGATTGTGGAGGATTAAGTATCGCTGTCAATAACCAGAAACTGCTCTTCAGTATGAAGTCACGGACAGTCGGGGGTGAGAGTCGGAGGCCTGTGACCTCCTCTTGGCCCCGGCGCTCTCTCCTCTTTGAATGTCGTTTTGTGCAGCTGGGCAGATTTAAAAGTCGCACGACCTTGAGGATGCTCGTGTCAAGTCTGACTTGGGGTGGGTCTGGAGGGCACGTGATGCTGTGATGGCGCCCTGGTCCTGCCGGGCACGCCGGGGAACTGACCAGGCCGGGCCTTTCCACTCGCTCAAGGGCCGGGGTTCCTGGGGGACCCCGCCACCCTGGTGGGACCCCCACACCCCGCTGGGGTCCTGCCCTCCAGGGCAGCCCCGGGCCCCCTAAGCCCCAGGCTCCTCCCTGGCTCCCCCTCTGGTGGAGCGCGCAATGGCCCAGGTGGGCTGTCCCCTCCGTCCCCTCCCCCAGCAGGCCTGCCGCAGCCTGTTCCCTGTCCCTCTGCCCCCCTGTGAAGGGCGGGTCACCGCCGTCACCTTCCCAGACCTCTCACATGACCCCCCTCCCGGCACCGAGCGTCCGCCGCAGAGTATCTGTCACCCAACCAGCAGGGGTGGGCGCGGTGGGGGGTCTGCCCTGGGGGACGGTGGCTGCTCCGCGCCCCGCCCTGGAAGACAGCAGGCTGCCATCGTGGGCAGGGACGGGCGCACGGCAGCCCAGGGGGCTTGTCCAGCAGGGACTGAGGTCCTGGGCGCTGGCATGGTGACGCTGCCGCTGGGGGGGCCCCAGGGCTGGCTTCTTGTCTGCGGTGTGGTGAGGCGGTGATCGGCTGGCCGCTGGGCTGAGCCTTGTAAGTCCGTTCAGACTCTGGAATCACGGCGGCAGTATAGTCCCTGACGTCCGTGTCGAGTTTAAAACCTTACCTCTCGCCCTCTTCCCGCTTGGAGACTGTCGCGTCCACAGCCAGCGAATGAGAGTTGAGAGTGGGGGCTGCAAAGGGCTGAGCTGGGGGTCCCTCCCACCCCCTGCCTGCACGCGCCATGCTCACAGCGTCTGCGCGTGGGCGCCTGCGGCCACACGTGCTCACGGGATGGCTTATCCTGCGTCGACTGCTACCATCAAACGTCCCCATGTCCTGTGACCCGGGGCTGTTCCTGGGTGCCCGTCCCCTGCAGGACGACTCATGAGCCCAGCAGGGCTCCTGTTCCGGGATGCTGTTTGGAGCCGGCTCATGGAGTCAAAGCCCTGGGAACCCTCGAGAGCTGAGAGCCGGCAGAGGGGCGGACACCGAGGACCAGCCAAGCAAGACCAAGAGTGCATCGGGGCTCAGAGGGCGGCGTCTGGGGTTCGCATCGGGGCTCAGAGGGCGGCGTCTGGGGTTCCTCAGGAGAAGGAAGAGCAGACTCAGAAGGATGTGCGTGTCTCATTCCTACTTTTGGACCGCAGACAAGGCAAAACCCTTCTAGATGTATGTTTGCCTAAACAGCGGTACCTTTACATGTATGTGATTGAAGAGAAACATACAGACACACTCATGTGATATTTTCCACCTGGTTACCTGGGAGCAGGTGGGAGAGCTGGGGGCGGGCGGAGGAGCGGTCAGCAGGGAGGGAGGGAGGCAGACATCAAAGCGGAGAGAAAAGCGGCCAGATTTTAAAATAGAGTTTGTGTGGCGCCGTATTGCATGCACGTGCGATTTTATTGAAGTGTGCATCTGTGGATACCCATATAAAGACGTTTAAAAGCCCGCCTCACTGGCAGATTTTCTGTCTGAATTGATGAAGGGTTGGGGCTGGTCCTTCTCTCTCTCTGGGTCTTGGCGTGGCATCTTCAGGCTGTTGGCAGTAGCCAGGGAGCTCCGGCAGGTCGTGGTCTTGGCCTCCGTAGGCACGGATGCTTGGGGGTGGGGGGCAGGAAGAGATAGGTCTTGCCGGAGAGGTGCGCGTCTCGTCAACACATTGATGGCAGAGAGTCAGTATCCTCTCTGCGGCCATGCGGGCTCCCTGCCAGGCGCTGCCTTCAGAAGGAGAATAACCAGGAAGAGAGACACTTGGAGACAGAAAGTTGGCTCCTATTCCCGATGCTTAAATGAAAACTTATGAAATAATAAGCTACACAACATAAAACAAAACGTCCCCATTCACTAGTAATTAAATGCTTAAACATTTAAATTATCCGCATCTTATGTTTATCAAATTGCTGGTAGCCTTCAGGCTATAAAAACATGCATTCCTCGAGTTCCCCAGATGTTTCATAGCTTCGCTATGTTAAATCTCAAGTTGTCAGTTAAACTGCTCTTAGGACGGAATGGTGCTGCAAACTCTAGCATGCCACACACTCATGATATCGGGACTCCCATTATTAAGGAAGTAAATCTCCTTCTTCCAGAATAAAGACGTAAGGACTGTGTTTTTGCTAGAAAAAATGATGTGGGAAGTTGGCCTCCAGAGATTGTCTGTCAAACACCCTGGAAGAATCATGTCTGGGTGTGTTTATTGCAACGAACATTCTCTAAATTGAACACCAGCTGCAGCTCCGCTCTGCCCACTCCCTCCTTCCCCGCATTGAATGCGGTGTCAGGTTCGGAGGCAGAATGGGCTCGTCCACGCAGGGCTGCCTGAGGCACCTGAAGGCCAGGAGCGCAAAACAGCTCAGGAATCTGAGAAAACCCACAAAGAGGCTTAGCTGCCACATGATTAATCAGGGCCCAGGACAGCATCAACTGAGGTGGCTAACCAGGGCCACCCACCTGCCAGGCTCAGCCAGGCTGGGCAGAGGATGGCACGCCCCTGAGTCTGGTGAGTGATGCCAATATGCCTCACCTGTAACAGGGCGGAGGCAAGCCTCGGACCGGCAAAGTACTTTCTCTTTAGCATGAGGAAGCAGAAGGTGTTTCGTGGGATCACGTCCCCAGGATGGTCTCTCTTGCCCAAAGCTTTGCATCTCTTGGGTACAGATGTCAAGCCGAGCGGTGGCTGAAACAGGTGGTGTCTCAGTCACTCCTGCTGTGTGACACGCTGCTCCAGGAGTTAGCAGTCATTCTGTTGGGCCTCCTTCCGGATTCAGAGGTGGGGGGTTTGGCCAGGGAATGGGGGATGGCTTGTCTCTGGCCCACAGAGTCTGGACCTCAGCTGGGAAGACTGGAGGGTGGGGATGCCGGCACAGCTGGGCACTGGGGTCATCTGGAGGCTTGGGCAGTCCCGTGTCTCGATGACTGAAAGCCTGGGACCACTGGTGGGGTCCCCTGGGTGGCCTGGCTCCTCACAGCCTGAGGTCAGGCATGGGCATAGTGCAGGCAGAGGTGACAATGTCTCCTGTGACTAGCCTCTGCCTTTCATGACCTCATGTGCTTTGCCTATGGCCCACCTCAAGCTGGGGGCACCCAGGGAGGGGCCCTGGTACATGCAACTCCAGCCTGCAGACACTACCACTCTCGGGGGCCTGTCTCAAGCTCCCTTTGCTAACATAAACGTTTTCTCCTCTGAGCCTGGGGGTGCTTTACAAGGGCAGTGCAGTGTGGGTGGTTCACAGAAGTGGACCCCAGTGTCAGACGCCAGGAATCGGGGTGGGCAGGCTGAGACATCTGTTCAAGGACGAGCACGTGGACAGTGTGTTCACAGTGTGGGCACGGGAAACAGGGCAGACTGGGTCCCGGATCAGAAGCGGGGCTCTTTCCACCCAGGCTCACTCGGGGGAGCTCGGTCTGGAGCATGATTGGAGAAAACGAGGACAGAGCTGAGGACGAGTCTCAGTGATGACGCTGAGCCTGCAGGGGCTGCCAGGCCATCAGGACAAATGTAGGGAGTGTGTCCCGGCTCGATTGTCAGCTCCCAACAGCCAGGAAGGTGGGGCTCACGAAGGCCGTGATGGGGGTGGCGGGGCGCACGAGCTGGCCCTAGCGGGGGCTCCGCCCTCCCCACCCGCAGCCACCCCCGCCCAGCCCCCTGGGCGGCCCACCAGCACTTTGCGGGGGCCAGGACTGTGACTGGAGGTGTGGCCTGGCACCAAAGGATGGTTCTGCCCTTGAGGACTGGCCTTGGGGTTGGCCAGGCGGAGAAGCGCCACCAAGGGACTCTGTGCGGGAGACCACCTGCGGAAGACTCGACGGATCCTCTGAGAAGGTCAGGCCCTTTTGCCTGCCAGGGACAGCCTCAGACACCTGTGGGCGTGCAGACTCGAGAGTGTGTGTGTGCGTGTGTGTGTGTGTGTGTGTGTGTTCACGAGCCCCGGGAGTGCTGAAAACACTTGCTGATCCTGGTGGCCCGGGCAGAGCTGCTGCTTGGTGGGGGTTTATTGGCGAAGGTTGGCCAGGACCTAGCGTCCTGCTGCCCGCTGGCTTCATGGGGGTCCAGGAGCTTGAGCCAAAGTCACATATGATTTAGGTCAGCACGCCGGCTGCAGACCGCCCTGTGCCATCGGACCTCAGTGGGCGGGAAGCGGAGACCCCCGCCGGGGCGACAGTGGCACCTGGACAGAGGGGGGCCTTCGTCTGCGGCCGCCCAGGGCGCTTTTGACCCCTGCAGCTTGCTCCGGGGCGGGGAGCAGGAGTGTGACATCTGCAGAGCTGGGAGTTGGGACAGCCGGTGTGCTTCGACAAAAGAGCTGCGCTTCACAAACTTGGCCTTCTCGCTGCTGCCCGTTACCAAAGCTCGTAAATCCTGCTCATCAGAGAAAAGGCCAAGGAGGAAAATGCCATCTCGGTCATTTGTCTGTTCGCACGCGTGCCATGCACTTGACTCGCTGTAAGTCTCCCCCTTAACGACTGCTGCCTGGAGCTTCCTGCCTGCGCTAGCCTGCGGGGACAGGCTTGAGGGACCCGCGGGACCAGAGGCTGCCCTGGGACAGGCGCTGGGGACCGAGCAGCTGCCCAGGGGGCCCTGGGAGAGCCGTTTCCAGCAAAAGATCAAGAAAACCCACCACATTCCACGTGCTCATTTGCATCCATATTGCTTTTTTTTTTTTTTTTATCTGTAGTGAATTTTGTCATACATTGGAATGAAACAGCCATGGGTTTACATGTGTTCCCCATCCCGATCCCCCCTCCCACCTCCCTCTCCACCCGCTCCCCCTAGGCTTTCCCAGTGCACCAGGTCCGAGCACTTGTCTCATGCATCCAACCTGGGCTGGTGATCTGTTTCATCCTAGATACTGTACATGTTTCGATGCTGTTCTCTGGAAACATCCCACCCTCTCCTTCTCCCACAGAGTCTAAAAGACTGTTCTATAAATCTGTGTCTTTTTTTTTTTCTGTTCTGCATATAGGGTTATCATTAACATCTTTCTAAATTCCATATATATGTGTTAGTATATTGTAATGGTCTTTATCTTTCTGGCTTACTTCACTCTGTATAATGGGCTCCAGTTTCATCCATCTCATTAGAATTGATTCAAATGAATTCTTTTTAATGGCTGCGTAATATTCCATGGTGTCCATATTGCTTTTTAAGCAAAGTATATGGTCAAATCTTTCCATTAAAAAAAAACCTGAGTTGTTAGGTTTCTTATGGTTTAGACAGTCATGTCTATATTCTGGATATAAGTCCTTTATCAAATGTATGATTTTAAATGTTTCCTGTTGCTCTGTGACTTGTCCTTGTTCCTTTAACAATGTCTTTCCTAGAGTGCATACATTGGTGCTCAGTCCCTCGGTCATGTCTGACTCTTTGCAACCTCATGGACTGTAGCCCACCAGGCTCATCTGTCCATGACGTTTTCTAGGCAGGATCACTGGAGCAGATTGGCATTTCCCCCTTTAGGGAATCTTCCCAACCCAGGGATTCGAACCCCGGTGTCCTGCATCTCCTGCATTGGTAGGCAGATTCTTTACCACTGAACCACCTGGATAGAAATTCTTAATTTTGATGAAGTCTAATTCACCAAGTTTTTCTTATGTATCATGCTTTAGGTGTCCCATTCAAGGACTTTTTGCTTAGCCCAAAGAGTTAGACTCCCCCCCCCCCCATGTTTCTTTTAACAGTGTTACAGTTTTTTATATTCCATGTAAGCTGATGGACTGTTTTGAATTAAGCTTGTGTAGTGTGTGGGGCATAGGTTGAGGTCCATTTTTTTCTGCGTTGTTGTCATCCAGTCGTGTCTGACTCATTGCCACCCTGTGGACTGCAGCACTTTAGGCTTCCCTGTCCTTCACTATCTCCCAGAGTTTGCTCAGACTCATGTCCATCGAGATGATGATGCCATCCAACCATCTCATCCTCTGTCATCCCCTTTTCCTCCTGCTCTCAATCTTTCCCAGCATCGAGTCTTTCCCAGTGAGTCAGCTCTTCACATCAGGTGGCCAAAGTATTGGAGCTTCAGCTTCAGTATTGGAGCTTCAGCTTCAGCATCAGTCCTTCCAATGAATATTCAGGACTGATTTCCTTTAGGGTGGACTGGTTGGATCTCCTTGCAGTCCAAGGGACTCTCAAGAGTTTTCTCCAGCACCACAGTTCAAAAGCATCAATTCTTCTGCGCTCAGCCTTCTTTATGGTCCAACTCTTACATCAATACATGACTACTGGGAAAACCATAGCTTTGACTATATGGACTTTCGTTGGCAAAGTGATGTCTCTGCTTTTTAATACACTGTCTAGGTTTGTCATAGCTTTTCTTCCAAGGAGTAAGCATTTTTTCCCCCTGCATAAGGATGTCCAATTGTTCTAGAAACATTTCTTGAAAAGATAATCTTTCCGCCATTGAGATGTCTTTGCACTTTTGTCAAAGATCAACTGGTCACTTTGTTGTGAGTCTATTTCTGGCCTCCCTCTTTGTTCCATTGAGCTATGTGTGTATTCTCTCACCAGCATTACACTTTCTTAATCATTGCAGTTTAGGGTAAGTAAAATTCAGCAATATGAGTCTGCCAATTTTATTCTTTTTCTAAAATATTTTGTCTATTATTCTTCCTTTGCCTTTCCATATAAACTTTAGAAAAAGCATCTGCATGTATTTTAAAAAATCCTGCTGTGAATTTGCTTGGGATTGTGTTAAATTTTTATAAACGAGTTTATAAAATCTAAAATCTTATCTAAATTGAGTGTTCCAATCCATGATCATGGTATACCTTTCCATTTATTTAGGACTTGTTGTATCTTTCACTTTTGTTAGACTTATGCCTACATGTTTTATCTTTTAGAACTATAGTAAATGGCATTATTAAAAATTTTTTCCCTTTCTAAATATTAATTCTAGTATGTAGAAAAATAGTTGATTTTTATATGTTGACCTTTACTCTGTAAGGAATTTGATAACTCATGTATTGATTCCAGAACTTTTGTAGATTTCTTGGGGTTTCCTACAATAGACAATAGACAATAATGTTATCTGTTTACAGGGACAGCTTTTTCCTTCATTTATATTCTATGCCTTTTTATTTCATTTTGTTTTCTTACTGCATTGACTAGGGCTCTGAAGGATGTGGAACAGGAATGGCAAAAGAAAGTGAAGAAATCCCTGCCTTGTTCCCAATATAACCACAAGAGCAGTTAGACTTCTGTCATTAAGTATGATGCTATTCATATTGACAACTTTAAAAAAAAATTGTTTGTTTTTGTTTTTGGTGAATGCTCTTTATCAAGATAAGGAGTTTTTTCCTCTTGAGAAAGGAAGGTTGTCAAATTTTGTTAAATATTTTTCTTGCTGCAACATATATGATCATGTATTTTTTGTCTCAGTCTGTTAATCTGGTGGATTCCCTTGACTAATTTACAAAAGTGCATCAACCTTGCATTCTCAGAACAAACCCTGGTTGATTGTGATACATTCTTCTTTAAAGGGACTGCTGAATCCGAACTGCCTGGAGTCTAACCCAGGAAAACAGGGGGAAATAAACCAGGAGATTGTCTGCTGTGTTGTCTCCTCTGGCTTCCAATTTCTGGCTCCAGTCTTCTGCTGTTACTTGCTTTTCAGTGTCCGCAGATGGTTGCCTATGTTTTCTACCTGTTGTTTTTACTTGTAGTCAGCGGGACAGATGGGTGTAGTGTGTTAACTTCACTGTAACCAGAATTAGAATTTTCTCATTTTTCATCAGTTCTTAAAATTGCCTCATTTACCAATTTTGCTTTAACTCAAATACATTGACCAACTTTTTTTAAAAAAATTGCTTTTGACCAAACACTGTGGACAAAGTGTGATCATCTCTACCCAGTGTCGTCACCTGGGCCCCCTTGCCTCCAGCGTTCCCTGAACTAGCAGCCATAAGCAGGGGCGCCTCCCTGGGACACCCTCACCCAGCCCCACCTGGGGTCGGGGGCCCTGGACGCGGCTGTCCTCTGCACCGGGATGCCGTGGTCGGCTGAGACAGGCTTGAGGCTCAGCCGTGTTTGTGGCCTGACTTCTTGCCGTCGTCATGGTTTCAGGCACACCTGGCCCCCTGACGCCATTCCTGTCGGCATCCTTTTTCCAACAGTGTTGAGCAGCTCTGGCTAACAGCCTCTTCTGCACAACGGATGAGCTCTAGAAACATGGGTGCCTGGCCTTGTTAACAACAGAGGAGGTTCCCTGGGCTTCCAACAGGAGTGGAATCAACCCCTGGAGGTTCAATTACCAAGTGTCATTGTAAATTCTCTCTCAGCGGTGCCGTCTGCCTGCAAAGGCCGATCCTCTCATTAGGGAGATCTGAGTCGCCAGATGAGCTGCCTGGGAGCCCTGCAGGCAGAGCTGGGGATGAGGACTCCCCCAGGGGCGGGCCGATACAGGGTGGGACCCAGGGTTTGGCCCAGGACGGTGGTCCTCGAGTGGCTGAGGCAGGACGTGCCGTGAGGGTCCATCTCCAGGCTGACTGTCCCCCTTTCCTCTCCTCCCTCAGGTTCCCAGGACCAGGCTCGAGGCCGGCTGTGAGGTTTAGGGAGCCTTCAGTGCACCCTGGGTCACATACTGCAGCTGTGTGTCCTGGGGGCTGGTCTTGGGGAGTGGTCAGCCATCACTCCGCTCGGTGGACACTGATGGGTATCTGCACCCAGCTTTCTCCCAAAGCTGCCCTTCTGTTACTGCGTTTCCTGACAGAAGCACAGTCTAGGGCCTGGGAAGATGGTCTGGGTGTTGCTGTTGTAGCCATGCGTTCCGGGAGACAAATTCACTCGGAAGGACAATGCAGATAGTGGGGGGCAGTTTATTACACTGGCAGGCCCAAGGCAGAATCTCCTCTTAGCCAAGGACCCCGACCAGCTTTGTGAAAACCTTATATATCCTAAGTGTACGTGCCCAAACCCACCTCCCCAAATTCTCTGAAGCTATTCTGAACAAAGGAAAAGAAAGATACAATCAAAGTTAACCCGTGATTCTTATGCCTTAAACCCGTGATTCGTATGCCTTAAGCCTAGGTAGTTAACCGTGGACAATTATCAATAGGCCAGTGGTCATACCCCAATAAGCATAATATAATGTATGATTCTGTTTGGTCACACAGATAATTAGGGTATTCTTTTAGGGTGGAGAGTCTAGGTACATGCCCTGGGGCTCTTCCATCCAGGGGGCCTGGTTTTCCAGTTGGTATGTCGGTTCCACAGATCCTGGGCATAGAACTCAAAGCCCACAGTCCAGCCCAAGATGGAGTCCTGCTGTCAAGGTGGAGCCTGTTCTGTCTGTTTCCTCCTTCCCTGTGCCAGAACCAGCGTCACTGTGGGGAGTGGTGCATGTGGGTTCCTGCTCCCCGCCTGCCTGGGGCGGGGGGACATGAGGCCAGGGGGCTGTCATTTTCAACCTCCCGAGATGCTGTGCACTCCCCGGGCTGGCTCTCAGGCTCACACACAGCCCCACTCCCTGTTATCTTGCCAGGGGCCTCCCCGTCTCCACGCCCTGCACCTCCATGCCCTCCAGGTGGTCTCTGAGGTGGAAGGCCACCCTCACCCCTCACTCTAAGCCCCCTGTGTGTTCAGCTTCCTGACTCAGGGAGGAACCCCTGGCTGTCCTGAGCAGCTGCTCCATGAGGACCCTTGGGAGACCTGCAGGACGGGCACAGCTGGGGGTGTGCACCCCTTGAAAGAGAGGACGTGGCCAGCCCTCTGCAAATGTGTGAGTCCCGGAATCTCTCAGGCCTGGGCCTTGGGCAGAGCCTGTAAGGGGACAGGATGGACCCTCTGCTGAGCTGTTGGCCTGGGTGGTGTGGCCGGAGTCCCCCTTAGAAGCTGCCGACTCCAGAAGAACAGGGTCCTGGCCACCGTCCCCAGGAAGAGGCTTCCGCCCTGTGTTGGGGGTGGGCGTCAGTGCCTGCACACGGCCCTGGGCTTCTCCCGGGAGCCTGAGTCTGGGTTTGAGGACTCAGGCCCTCAGGACGGGGCCAGAGCCTGGGTGGGTGGAGGAACAGGCAGAGCTGCCCCCCTCTCCGCTGCCTCCCTTCCCACCCCTTCTAGAGGGGAAACAGGCGAGTGTAAACTGAGGCCCACACTCTCCTGCGCCCTGGGTGCGGGTGTGTGCTAAGTCACTTCAGTTGTGTCTGACTCGTTGCGACCCTACGGACTGTAGCCCGCTAGACTCCTCTGTCCATGGCAGAGGACCCTGGAGTGGGTTGCCGGTGCTCCTCCGGGGGGTCCTCCCCACCCTGGGACTGCACCCGCATGTCTGGTGTCTGCTGCGCTGGCAGGAGGGTTCTTTACCACTAACGCCGCCTGGGTGTTGCCTGCAAATTTAGCCCCCACTGAGGGGGCAGGCCCAGGGCAAGGGGCCCCGAGCGGGTCGGTGGTCCACCTCCAGGCAGCTGTGCAGCCCTCTGTCCCCTTCCCCTGGGGGCATCCCCTCGTGGTCGGCAGCGACTGGCCCTGCGGCAGTCTGTCCGTCTGTCAACCCGGGGCCACAGCCTTTACGTTCAGGGAGTAATCGCTGTGTGTGGCTTCTCTTAAGCCTGCGTTTTGACTGATGGCCACGTCACCAGGAAGGACTGGTTAACACCCAGACCTTGGAAGGAAGGATAAATACAGCGTGTCTATATTTTCTCGCTGTGGATTAGTACTTCTGAAAGCAGAGGGCAGTCATTATTTCTTGAACCCACTTAGTAACAAGTTCTTCATAATACCCACGATGGGGTGGATTTCTCTGGCTAATGTTGGAATCGATTTCCCGTAATAGTCACTGGCCAGCTTTAGTTTTTGTCTGACGGCACTTGTAAGGAGCTCCCCGCCGTCTGTCCGCAGTTGGATAATCTCTATACAATAGCGCACAGTTCACCAGCTGCCCCCGGAGCTGCGCCCGCTGGTGGAGGCGGGCTCCATGCGCCTCCCGGGATGGATGTGCCGAAGAGGCCGCATGGGGCTGGCGGGGCCCTCAGAGTCCCGAGGCCCGGCTAGACCCCAGGCATGTTTCTTCTTGCGCTGCTGCTGTTGAGCCACATCAGAGCTCAAGCTTCCCGACCCCATTCAGGCTGCGGGCTCAGCACTGCTGAAGGGCCAGCTCGGGATTTGTGGGGGAGGCATCAGAGGTAGCGCACGGTGGCCCTGGGGCAGGGCTCCAGCACCCGGAGAGCCGGCTCCCGGGCCTGGGAGGCCTAGATGGTGTGTGAGGCATCCCGGGCTGTGAGCCTAGCTCCCGGCTCTGCAGGTAGAGTGGGGGCCAAGCCTCACTCTGAAGGGAACGTGCCTGAAGGGCTTTTCCTGGCGCGCCCAGCCAACCGGCGCTGTGTATTTGTACCGCATAATCTGAGCTGAAAACACCGTTCAGACACAGCTCCTGCTGTTGAGGAACTTTTAGTCTGGAGGAGAGGGACATCACCCCCAGAAGGGGCACAGGCCACTGTGGCGTAAGCTCACATCGGGAGCAGAGTCCAGGATGTTTAAAGCAAAGGCCTTGGGAGATGCTGAGATGACGAGAAGGGCAGTAGGTTCCTAATGAAAACTCAAGAGGAAGCTCAACCCAGGGTGCTGGTCTGAGAGGGCCATGGGGGTTGCATAGGAGTCCGGTAGACAGACCATAAAGAAGGTCGAGCACTGAAGAGTTGATGCTTTCGAATTGTGATGCTAGAGAAGACTCTTGAGAGTCCCTTGGACTGCAAGGAGGTCAAATCAGTCAATTCTAAAGGAAATCAGTCCTGGATACTCTTTGGAAGGACTGATACTGAAGCTGAAGGTTCAATACTTTGGCCATCTGATGCGAAGAACTGACTCCTTGGAAAAGACCCTGATGCTGGGAAAGACTGAAGGCAGGAGAAGAAGGGGACGACAGAGGATGAGATGATTAGATAGCATCACCATCTCAATGGACATGAGTTTGAGCAAGCTCCGGGAGATGGCGAAGGACAGGGGAGCCTGGCAAGCTGCAGTCTGCGTGACTGGAAAGAGTTAGACACAACTTAGCAAGTGAACAGCAACAACAAAGACAGACACAGGACAGGAGAGAGGAAGGTGCCTGCATAAATGAGGGTGTATGTTTCCAGGGCAGACGGGTCCCTGGGAGTTCTTCAGCTTCGCGATTTGTTTCCAGCGGTTTTGGTGTTGGTCTCCCTGCCAGCTCCTCCGCATTTGGAGTCAGTGCGTGTCATCTGTCCAGTCGGTGCCTGACCTTCCCCAGACATGTCCCGGCACTGGCTAGCTTCCCACTCACCCCACCTCATGACGGGGCATGTCCTTGTCCTCACCTGCTCTGGGATCATCCCATCATTGAAACACGCTGGTGATGGAAACGACCAAAGTGCTTCGTTTCCCCTCGTGCTTGGGTCAGAATATTATGCTTGTGGTTGTTTTCTTTTTAAACCAGTTTTGCTTCCTCACAGGTTTGGCTAGAGTGATCACAGCTGTTGGACTGAAATCTGTCATGTCAAAAAATGTAGATTATTGGGAGTTCCCTGGTGGTCCAGTGATTAGGACTAGGTGCTTTCACTGTTGGGGCTGGGGTTCAATCCCTGGTCAGGGAACTGAGGTGTGAGTCTCCCCCCTCCAAAATCATTGTCCTCAAACACGTAGATTATTAAATCTACAGCGATGAAGCTGACTTGGGTCTCCAGGAGGTTAGCAATGACGACCCCGCTCTGCTGTTGGCGGCTGACGGCACAGCGGGCCCGCACAACATCGCCAATCCTCTAGCGCTCCTGGGGCAACGCATCTCTTCTCTGGCACCAAGGGGTAAAGGTCATCGTGGAGCACGTGACCGAGTCTGTGTCTGAATCCAGGCGACATGACCTGGGATGAGCTCATGGCAAAGCTTGTGACAGCCCTGGGGCTGGGTCTGGGTCCCGGGTGTGAGTGAGGGCAGGCCAGGCTTAGCCCCCGTGAGCCTGCTCCCTGGGAGTCTGAAGGGGACCCTGGAAATGACTTGGGCCTGAGCCAGGGTAGGGGTCACCGCAGGTTCCTGGGTGTGCCGTTCCTGTCCTGGACCTTTAATGCCTTCAGCCAGGGCTGCAGGAGGGATCCCAGCCATCCCCGCTTGTCCTGGAAGTTCCTGACTGTGGTACCGAGTCCTGCCCCTAGAAGCGCTGGGTCTCGGGCTGTCCAGGCTACAATCCTTGTTGGGGTGACTTTCTGGTTTTCTTCCTAGTCGTTGAGAGATGAATGTGCATTTCACAACCAAAAGAGTCCACATGCCAAGGAACTGGACCCTGGTCCCGCTGCAGGTCCCGCCCGACCCCCGACAGACACAGGCTCGGATGCAGGACAAGAGATGCCCCTCACTGGTGCTGGCTGCGTGCAGCAAACACACCGGGGGGAGGGCGGAATGCAGTGAGCTGGGGGCTTAGCCAGCCAGGGGGCATCAGAAAGGGAGGACGGGGTGCCCCCGTCAGGAATCTGGAGACACAGAAGGGACCCCGAGACTCCTAGGTGGCTGGGAGTGTCCACCTCCACGTGATTTGGAAAGACCGAGGACCTGACCTCTCGGCCATGGGTTTTACAAATGGCAGCCTGCAGGGGGGACATGCAGGCAGCCCTGCGTTCACATTCCCCAGGACAGAGGTTTGCAGGGAGACCCAGCTTCTGCACAGACCTCTCCTGGGCTGGCTTTGCATGTGTTTGCTGAGGAAGGGGCTCCTTGGGTGTGTGTTTGAGGAAGGCCCTTCCCTGAGAACCTGGTGGGAATGTTCCTTGGAGAGTGGGGGACCCTCAGCCCTGCAGGTCATCACTGCCTGGCTCAGGGGCACCAGGGGCCTGTGCCCCTCTCCTGGTGGTGACACCAAGTGGCCACTGGGCTGAGAGCCGCTGTTCTCGGAGCCTGGCTGTTTCCGGGGAGCTGCTGGGGAGAATGGGGAGCAGATGGTGGTTTGGGGTTGCTCCCGGACCTCATGTGCAGGCTGAGCCCTGGGACACACAGTCTTCTCTGGAATGTGGGTCTTAGCTCCTGCTCCTAGGGTGCTGGGAGGGTGACCTGGAGGGACGCACTGTCTGGGGCACATGGGTGCACAAGACCTCCGACCCCAGGCGAGAGCTGGGGTGGCCTTGTAGGGAGGTGGCGCTTCTTTTGTATGATCCTTTGAATTAAACGCCTGCTGGGAGGCTGGCCTGACTCCTGGTGGTTTTGTTCGGCTGAAGCTATTAGAAATGCCAAAGATACATGGCTTGATAAATATAATTTCAAAGGATAACATCAAATAAATCATCACTGTTGTCAAGTTGTGTTTAAATACACTCTGTTTACAAAATCAATTGTGCTGCACACAAAGCAAATAATGTCCTCAGTGGGCAAAGTGAGAAGTGATCGCCCAATCAATTATTAATAAATACTTTCTAAGGAAAGCATCTCTAAATATGGCTGTCCGGGTACTTACAGTGAGATCGCAGGTTCAGAAAGCACTGTTATCACATGAATATTTGGGGGCTCAGGCACTGTACTTTGCTCTGCTTTGTAGCTGGCAGGAAGCCTTTCAGAACTGCCATCTGCACCCAAGGCTCCACCAGGGACTGAGCCTCACAGTTCTGAGTCCTCGGCCCTCTCCACCCCCACCCCATGGAGCACGGGATGCATCTGGAGCTCTTCTGAGATGAGCTGTACCCCACATGTCATGAAAACTTCTGGGCACAGAGAAGGTGGGGTTTTTAAGTTCCTGTTGATCCAGCGCTTTAAGTTTTCCCACGAGCCGAACATGTCCACACACTGTGCTCCTTGATCCTCATCGTCTCTGTAAGTGCAAAGTCATTAAACAGAGAAAGGAGTATTTCTGTAAATGTTGCTGAGTGACTGAATATCCAGATGCAAAAGAGGATCTTCCCTGGTGGCTCAGATGGTAGAGAATCTGCCCGCAGTGCAGGAGACGAGGGTTCTATCCCTGGGTCAGGAAGATCCCCTGGAGACGGGGATGGCAACCCACTCCAGTGTTCTTGCCTGGAGAGTCCCACAGACAGGAGCCTGCGGGTTACAGTGCGTGGGGTTGCAGAGTCAGTCACGACTGAGCGCACGCGCATGCACGCAGATGCAGAAATGAAAAAGCGGGGCACTGCACGTGTCTCTTGCACACGCCACCAGCAGAGGGCGCACAGCCCACCTAAGCCGCCCCTCGGCTGGTCCCACGCTCCCCCTGGAGAAGGACCCAGCCCGGCCCCTGCGGGGGTCAGGAGCAAGGGAACCTGCTGGTCGCTCTTCCTCCCCAGGGCTGAAGCAGGGGCCTGATAAAGCCTTGCCTAAATTCCTTGTCCAGCTTCTGTTTTTTTTTTCTTTTAATTCATTTATTTTTAATTGAAAGATAATTGTTTTACAATATTGTGGTTGGCCTCTGCCATACCGCAACATGAATCAGCCATAGATGTACATATGTCCCCTCCCTCTTGACAGTTTCCTCTTGACAGTTTCTATTGGTACCTATGTCCCCTCCCTCTTGAAAGTCACTTTCTATTGGTGGGGAAGGCCGAGGACCCTGGTCGGTATCAGGGGGCAGGACTGGCGGCCCTGCTTCCGTACAGGGACCATCTCCTGGTCATGGTGACGGCCTGCTGCAAGTGACCAGGACGTGGGAGCTGTTCCCGGGCTGCTGGCCACATCCTTACTTCCTGGGCAGACTGGGGCTGGGGTCTGCGTCCCTGATCCCCTGCAGGGACCATCTCCGGTCATCATGGCGGCATCCCTGAAGGCTTGTGTGTATTCTGTAGGAACATCTCAGGCAAAGGCTTCTGCCGCCTTTGAGAGAGTGAAGCTTACGCAAGTAAATAAAAGACGGTTTCTGGTAAATGAAGTCCACGCCGCTGGTTGTTAATCGCTGGGCCTTCTCACCAGGGTCCCGGGAGCTTCTGTCTGCAGCCCAGCTCACCTTTCTGGGGATCACTTGCCTGCATTTTATTTGTTTTAAAAGAATCAAATCAATATTTTATGTAAGAAATATGGTCATTCCCTAACCATACATAATTCAAATCTTTCTGAAGGTAAGCTCGTCAATCTTCAGGATGGAAGCGAGTCACCCGCTCTGCTTGGTTAAAGTCTGCGGGGTTCGTGGTTGGGGTGCAGGCGGTGGGGGGTAGGCAGCCTGGGCCAGCGCGGGCAGTGGCCTGAGCGCTGTCTTTGGGGTGCGCGTGGCTGCAGAGGGCGGGGGCAGGGGCGGCAGGTCTGGGTCCTCAGCCGCGCTCACAGCGAGACACCCCCAGGTGGGGGCTGAGATGGGAGTGAGGAGGGGGGATGGGGAGAGGGGGGGGTGGGGCAGGCCATTCGTTCCCTTAAAATGCTCCTTTTAAACCTTAAATCTTTTGTTATAAGTTGAAAATATACCATGTGCACAGGCCCTGCGGCAGGAGTGAGCGAGCGCCACCTTCCTCTCCTCTGAGCGTCAGAGCCGCCC
>CM035275.1:90658177-90691541 GCA_020226075.1 Hydropotes inermis | reverse complement strand
TATTTCCAGAGGTCGCAGCTTCTCTGACAGGCGTGATCTCTGCAGAAACACCCCCACCTCTGCAAACGCATGGTCAGTGCTGTCTGTAACACTGACCTCAGGCCTCTGCTCATCAGTGGGGTTGAGCAGGGACCTCCTCCCCTCCAGACGGGATGCTGTGGGACGGAATGCTGGCGTAGGAGGGACTTGAGGGGTTCTCCGGGGGCTGCAGATTCCAGGCAGTGTGTCTGGCAGGGGCAGGTTGGTCCCTGGGGGCACCTCCACGGTCCCCCAGAGACACTGGCCCTCCGTGGTGATGCCCCGTCTTGCCCAGTGGGGACATGGGGCACCCTGGTGGCCGGCTGAGGGACTCCCCTGACTGGGGATGAGCTCAGAGGGCCGGTGCCCGCAGAGGAGGCAGTGGGTGTGGCGTTAGGTCCTGGTGAGATGGACGTGTGAGGCATCTGCAGGTGTCAAGGTCGTGGGAACAGAATCGTATCCCATAATAACCCTCATGTTCCTTGGAGACTTTTCTGTCTTGGGCATTTCACTTCCTTTTCACTAACCCTCTGCTTTGAGTTGTTCTTTTTAAGAAATACTTTACATCTGAAATGAACGCTTGGTTGAGTTGATTTTTAGATCTTTTAGATCTTTTAGATTTGGAGGATTTCCCTGGTGGCTCAGAGGTTAAAGTGTCTGCCTGCAATTTGAGAGACCTGGGTTCGATCCCTGTGTAGGGAAGATCCATTGGAGAAGGAAGTGGCAACCCACTCCAGTATTTTTCCCTGGAGAATCCCATGGATGGAGGAGCCTGGTAGGCTACAGTCAATGGAGCTGCAAGGAGTCAGACACAACTGAGCAACTTCATTTTCTTTCTCTGCATTTGGACGCAAGCCCCTCAAAGGGCTTCCTGGGTGACTCAGCAGTAAAGAACCCGCCTGCCAGTGCGGGAGACATGGGTTCAGTCCCTGCGTCGGGAAGACCCCCTGGAGGAGGGCACCGCAACCATGCCAGTACTCTAGCCTGGAGAACCCCACGGACACAGGAGCCTGGTGGGCCACAGTCCATAGGGTCCCAAAGAGTCGAACACGACCGAAGCGACTTAGCGCACACGCACACAGGGACTCAGGCTGGCGGCCATACCTCCGCGGTCACACTGTCCCCGAGCCTGACCCGGGCGGCCAGGGACATCTGCTCCCGAGCCCTGCAGGATGGGGCTGGAGGCGGGCCTCCGCGCTTGGCTCCCGACACCGAGATTCGCCCGAGGGGACACACAGCAGTGCTCGCTCCGTTTGCCCTGGCCGGCGTTCCCTGGAACCACAGGTCACAGCAGCCCAGAGGACGCATGTGGAGCCTGGTCTCCATGCTCCAGGGCAGACACCCAGGTGTGGGATTGCTGGGTTGAAGGGGGGCATGTCTGCTTTTCTTTGCTTGAAGCTGCCCACCTGTTCTCAGAGAGGCTGCACCATGGCAACGGTTCACTTGGATCTGGTTCATCAGCCCGAAGCTGCTCACCTGTTCCCCAGACACCTGGGAGCTTCAGCACCTGGGAGAGGGCACGGTGGCGATGCCGGCTGGGACTGCAGCCCCTCGGAGATGCTGGGCGGGGCTGGCCGAGGCCGTTCCCAGTCTGAACAGAGCGCCTTCGTGTTGCCTCCAGGAGGGAGACTGGGTGGCCTGCTTGCTGCTTCTGTCTGCAGAACAGCAGGTGGGTCCCCACTAATGACTGGGATCTGCTCTCCCCCCCATCCTCGTGGGGTGTCTGGAATCAGATCTGACTCAAGTTAAAATCACTTGATGTTTAGGGCACATCTGGGCTCCCAGCTGCTGCCCACACACCAATAGACCTGGGGGTGAGGGCTGGGTGTCTCCAAGAGACCCATTTGTGGGAGCCGCAGAGCCCCGAGTGGTCCAGTTCCCCCCACCAAGGTCACTCCGAGCTGGTGGACGTTTTTATTTGGAGCACCTTGGCTCACGACCCGGCTGTTCGAGGATGTGCAGAGAGACATCTCTAAGAAAACGCTGCTATTCCAGCTCAAGGAGATCGATGGTTTCTATTTGCTTCAGCATCAGACCTGGTTTTATTTATTTAAGGGGCCAGTCACCCGGGGAGAGGAGTGAAATGCTGAGCTGAGATGGCCAGCTGAGCTGAAGCCAGCAGGCTTCACCATGCAGTTCAGGAGTTTCTGCTGATTTTGAAAAGTACCTTTCCTGCTTTTCAAGTGGAACCAGAAAAGCAATGAAGTCCGGGACTTTGTTGTGGAATGCCTCGTTTAGTTATTTACTGCAAACGACTTTTGTGATTATTCTCCAGTATTTGGAGAGCAGGATTTCTTCTTTCAAGAAACACATTTACACATTTGGGCATTTGAAAAGATTTGAACCTCAAATAATCAAAAAACCCAAGAGAGTCACGGTCCAGTGAACTCGTTGGAAGTTATCTCCAGGTCCTGGGACAAGGGGTCTCTGACTCGAGAGTTGTGAGGATGCGTCCCCTCGTCACCCCTGGGGGGGCACAGTGACGTGGCTTCAAGCCCCCTGGACGCTTGGGGGATGTCCTGTAACTGGACCACATTTGCCCAAACGTGGCAGCCGGAGTTTTGCAGGAAAGCGAGCTACCCAGAGCCTGGGCGCAGCAGCAACCTGACCTGTGATGCCAGGCGAGCGCAGGCTTAAGAAGTATTTTCTAGTGTCTGAGAAACAGTTGAACTTTGAAGTATAGCGACACCCAGTGTTTGCTTCTGATTTCTGGTTGTCACTAATATTCCATCGTCCTCACCCTCTGAGAAGGCGCGGAAAGCTGATCGTGTGGAGGAAGAGCCGCAGGTTAGAGGCGCTCTGGGCTCAGCCCCGCAGTCGTGTCTGACTCTGCAGCTCAGCGGACTGCAGCCCACCAGGCTCCTCCGTCCACGGGGTTCTCCAGGCAGGAGCACTGGAGTGGGTGCCGTTTCCTTCTCCGGGGGATCTCCCCGACCCAGGGATCAAACGCGTGGGTCTGTTGCATTGGTAGGCAGATTCTTTACCGCTAACACCACCTGGGAAGCCAAGATTTGCTTTAAATCCACCAAATAGAGCTAATTGACTGTTTCCTAAACTGGTCTAATAGGAACGGAAAACTTGAACTTTGGTCTTTGCGTGGTGTTTGTGGGGAGGTGGTCTCGGGAAGCAGAGAGGGGAGCTCTGAGGGGTGACATGTAAAATTAGGGCCCACTGCTCCGGTAGAGTCAGGAAAGCTGCATTCCGCCCCCTCTCCGCCCCCTCCCCACCAAGAGCCTGGGGTCCCCTAGGGCGGGAGACAGCTGAGCTCCCCTGCCGTCCAAGGGCCCAGGCTGTCCACATCTCCGGCTTCTAATACTGCGGTCATGAAATTCCATTTGGTTTCATAAATCTGCATAAATAATTTAATTTAGACGACTTTCATCACTGAGACCTGCCTGTTACCGTGAAGTTTACTAAGATTAATCCACCTCCTTAGAATTTAGATCAGCCTGGGAGAACATTCCTTCAGATAAAGCAAGGACATAATTTTAGTTAGGAAAAAAAAATCTGGTGAACTGCAAGCAAAATGCCCTCTGATCATTCCCGCCGCTCTGACAGCTAATACGGACCACTCAAAAATGTCACAAAAGTGCGGTCTCTGAAATAATGGTGTAGGGACAGTGTGCAGTGCTTTTTACTTTGTAACCAGTTATTAGGAACTCAGTAGCTTAAAACAAGACTCGTCGATCGTCCTGCGGTAGTGGGCTCCAGCCGCCGCGTGGGCAGGGCGGGTGCTCCTGGGCTTCCTGGGGAGGGCGTGATTCCCGGCCTCCTTCCGTCCAGAGGACCCCGTGTTCCTGCCTTTCCTCCACTTTCAAGCCAGCAGCCTGGCGGCTCCAAGCTCGGGCTCTCCTCTGTTTGCCTCGGGTGGAGCGTGGGCCTCTCTCGGTGTGGAGCTCGGGCTCCAGGGCCTGGGGGCTTCAGTGGATTCGGCTCCCTGGAGCGTGGGCTCTGCCCTTGGGGTGCACCGGCTGAGTTGCTCCGAGGCACGTGAGGTCTTCCGGGACCAGGGATAGAGCCTGTGTCTCCTGCCCTGGCAGGTGGGTCCTTCAGCACCCAGGGAAGCCGCTGCGCAGTGTTTCTGAGGGTGACTGGTGCTCGGCCAGTGACCAGAAGAGAAGGTGGTCCTCTCCAGCGGGGACGACCCGCCGAGGGTCCAGGGGAAGAAAAGGGGGGGCATCTGCCTCTGCCCGAGCTGGGCCTCCCCCGCAGGCCCCCTTGGTCACACACACACACTCACGTGCACCCTTTCTGCTTTCCTTTTAATGAGCCCCTGAGGTTCGGGGATCCCACCAGCCTCACCCTGAGGACCCACCTCTGAGCAGACGGCCTGCAGCCCCCAACCCCTCGCACACCCAGGATGTGGTTCTCGTGGAAGGAGAGGAGATCGGACCCCACCAGGGCGAGATGGTGGGTGTGTGGCTCGTTGGCTGTGCCCTTCAGGAGCTCTGAAGACGCCTTTCTGAGAAACAAGGGACAGACCCTGGCCACTGCCAGGCATGCATCTGTGGACCCCCAGGGGCTGCAGTTTCTGGAGCGTCGGAGCCGAGCCTCCCGAGGTTGCTCAGTGGGTGCGCGGGGGGCAGGGCATGGCCACAGCTGTGACTCAGGTGCGCCAGGCCTGCATCTGTCTCCTGTCTCGGTTTGCTCCTAATCACACCTTCAATCCATCTTACTGATCTCACCCATCCGTCTCTGCCAGGCTGTGGCCCCAAGTGATGCCTCGGGTGCATCCTCCCACTGCGTTTTGTGTTTCCAGACACTGCTCATCCAACAGAAGCTTATTTCGCTCCAGGGGGCCCTTCCCCGGGCTCCCAGGTGCTCCATCAAAAGATGGATCATTAGGGCCAGAGAATGCTTGGGAGTTTCTTAAGATGTGTGTCTTGATGCCCGAAGCTTCTGCGGGATATTCCCGCAGACAACAGGGTGGGGGGCCTGGAGGTGGCCAACTGGGAGGGCAGGCCTGCAGGGACCTCCAAGGTGACGTCCTTCCCAGGTGAACACGGGCGAGGAGCCTGGCAGGGGGGCCCGGCAGGGCGACACTCAGGGCCAGGTAACTCAGGGCTCACGGGGGCGCGCTGCGTCTCAGCTCCAGCTCCCCTGCTAACCCTGTCCCCCCCGCTTCCCAGGGGCTCCCCAACACACCCTGCCCACAGGACACCGTCTCAGCCTGCTGGGGAGACACTGACCACAGACGGGACCCGTGCTGTGATGGCGACTCTGCGGCCACCGTGATGGGTCCCCTTTAATCCTCTAACGGCACCAACCTGGGGAAGTGCTGCAGGTCTGTATTTTGATGAGAAACAGGGGCTTGGGCTGGCACCGCTGCACTTGGGCTGTGGGGGGAGCAGAGGGGGTCCCGGCTCCAAGGACCTTGCCTTTGGACACTGGTTAGTGACATCTCTCGAATTCTGAGGATGCCTGCCCTGTCTACCCAGACTGGCACCGCTGCCCTCCTCGCCCCTCGCCCCTGGGGGCCCTCCTCGCCCATGACCTCAGTGGGCACCCCTGCGGAAGCACCCCAGCCAGTCTGCCATCAGGACTCCTGGGTCCTCTCCGTGAACCGATCCCAGAGGCAGGAGAGCAGAACCCCTGTCCCTGCCCCCGTTCTGACCGTCGATCCCGTCACGGCTCTGGGTGGCCCACGTGCCTTGCTCTCTCGCCTGGCGGGGTGCGGGGGATCCTCTGGGGCGGGAAGCGTTGAGAGCCATCTGTGCCTTCATCCTTCTCTGTTTCAAGGTCACTTTTAAAAAGTCACCGTCTCTCTGCTACACGGACGGGCTCATCTGCTTCCAAACACAGGCTGAGTGGCCGACGCAGCAGGGCACAGCTGCACTTTATTGAAATAAGTAGCAGTCTCTGCCACAAGAGTGGGGGCGCGAGTCCCTCTGGGGGAGCAGACGCCTGGAAGCCTGAGCCGGGGGGGAACCTAGACGAGGATCCAGGGCCGGGCGGGGCTTTGTGGACACCTGGACCCGGGGATTCTGAGTCACTGTGGACCAGCCCCTCAGTGACCGCCCCTCCCCAGGACTGATGGGCTGGGGACTCCCCCCACCCCCACCCCTGCTCCACGTCACCACTGGCTGAGGACTGGTCCGGGGTCAGCTTGGGCACTGGCCGCCTGGCACACACGCGGGCAGAGTAGGGAGTCACGGGACAGCTGGGCAGGTGGACCTGGGGTGGCGTGGGGTGCAGACAGGGCCGCCGCAGAGGGTCCCAGGGTCCAGGTCAGGAGGTTGCCTTTCCTAACTGTTGGAAATTCAACTCAAGGCAATAATTTCATCCAAACTTTTAATAAATGTATTGTTTTCTATGGGTCTTAAGTTGGAAGTAACTACTCATAGTTAAGACTGATAATTCTACTACATAGAAATAAAAAGCAAATAGTCTGATATAAAAACCAAATAAATGTGAAGGTATGGCCATTACGGTGTGACCTTGGGTCACCCATTCACAGGACCCGCTGCACCTCACTCTCTCTCTGAGAGATGGCGTTTGGTCCCCTGTGGACATACTGTGATGGCCGGCCCTTCACTGAGCTTGATCCTGAGGGTCCTGGTTGGCTGAGCACACAGCACCGCGGGGAGGGCTGTGGGCTTGCGCGGCCACAGGCCAAGAGGGTGAGCTGGCCACTGCCCAGGTGACATCTGGCAGAATTTGGCACCTTCCCGAGAGCCCCTTGGGTTGGCCGCTGGCCACGGCGGTGACTGGACGCAGGGCCTCTGGCCCCATCCGCCTCCTTCTGACAGTCTGCGTGCTCCCTGCCACTTCTTACTGTCACGCCCCTGGGAAGCTGCCTGCCGCCGGTCCTGCCTCCGCCTGTTCAGAAGGAAGCCAGCCAAGCAGACCCATGTGGATGCCAGTGTAATGGCGCCCCGGGGGGTGACCTGGTCAGGAGCGTCTTATCCAGGGCTGCTCACTGCAGGACCCTCGGCCACGCGAGTGCAGACCAGTGTGCTGGGCGGCTCCCTCCTGACTCCCGGGCCCTGACTCAGGACCCCCTGACCAGCCCTGTGATGACATCGCTGAGGGCTCTGTTGTCCGGTGTCCCCTGGACGGCACACCCCAGTGGACGCGCCCTGGGGCGCAGCTGTGATGTGCTGGCCTCACCTGGGATTTTCTCCTCCTTACCCCCGTCAGCATTTTAAAAGAAAAAGGTACGCGATTCAGCCCGCAAAATCGAGTTTATTGGGGAATAGCTGGGGAATCGCGATTCAGGATGAGCAATGTTGGGCCAACCCCAGGTGAGGCTGCAGAACAAAGTGCGGGGCGGGGGCCTGGAGACTGTTTTGAACCCAAGTTCACCAGGGAGAATGAAAGTTCAAGGTCCACTTGGTGAGCGCTCCACCATCGTCAGGGACAGACGAGAACCCCCACAAGGCGGAAGTGTGGGTTAGATCAGGTATTTGCTTGAATGTGAAAATTTCCCCCAAATCCAGGTGTATTCAAATATTCAGCTTAAAATTTTTTCAGGACTTTTTCCCTGTTAGATGTTTGGCCAGACAGAGACATTGGTTTAACATCTATCCAAGGAAACTCCAGTACTATAGTAGAATAGGACAATCCTTTAAAATACAGTATTCTCATAGCACTCACAAAATATATGTCCATTCATATGAAATACGGTCATCCTTCTGTATCTGTGGGAAGTTGGTTCCAGGACCCTTAAGGATATCAAAATCTGAGGATGCTCAACTCTGTTATAGAAAATGGCCAAGTGCTTGCATGTAACCCCCCAACACCCTTCCGATACTTTCAATCATCTCTAGATTAATACCTAATACAATGTAAATTCATGTAAATAGTTGTAAATATAATGGAAATGTCATTAAGTAGTTGACTTCCAGTGGCAAATTCAATTTTTGCTTTTTGGAACTTTCCGGTACTTTTTCTGAATATTTCTGATCCTTAACAAGTGGCCCTGAGGATGCAGAACCTGGGGACATGGAGGGCTGACCGTAGTTCTTACTTCTCATGTCTATTGTGTGAAGAAACTACATCAGCTTAGATTTTGAAGGTGGAACTTAAAAGATCGAATTTGACCCTGAAACAGATGACATTGTTTACTAAAGACTTTTGCTTTTTTTCTACCAGAAATTCAAACTCACTTTTCCCCTTTGTTTTCTAATCAGCGCTGAACTCCTTTCCTTGGAGAAGGTAGGAAGCTTTGTTATTGAGAAACATGAAAGCCCAGGTGATTTGATGAATATTCATATGGGCAATTTAATCAGTGTCTTCTCATTATCTGTATTTCCATTTGAAGCTGGTTCCAAGAATATAAATAAAGATTGCAGAGCAATTGTATCGACCTTTCATTTCTCTCTGAGATACTCAAGCTGCTATCAACAGCCTCCGCACTTGGCTTTCTGTGTCCTGGGACATAGGACAAAGTTGGAAAACTGGGATTCTTTGCCGGAGGAGTGAACACTCTGGGAATCCTAGCTGCATCTCACCGGAGCCTGGCAGTCTCACCTTATCACATGTTAAGTAGGTTAGCCAGCACGATTTTCCAGGAGGCTGTCCCTCGCTAACAACAATAACAACATCAACAATAATAATAAATCTGAAGCTGTGTGGGTTGAAGGGCAGCAGCCCTGGAGACTGGGTCCCTACCTCGACCCTGCACCCGCCTGTGGCGGAGAGGATGGAGAGGGAGCGTCCCCTACACAGCGTCCTTGGTGACGGCTGTGCGCAGATTGTCGGGGAGGATGAGTGAGGCACTGGGAGGGCTGTGGGCCAGCTAACAGGAGGACAAACCAAGAACTGGACCGTGGACAGTCAAATTTCCCCAGCTCCTGACAGCCCGAGTCAAAGAAACCCATCCCACGTGCCTGAGAGAACGGTGACTTCATTAGTGGTCAAGCAAACAAAATGAAAATAAAGTGCTGCCACGTTTCACCTGTAACAGTGATGATGACCGTGAAAGCAGCCCAGGGTGGGTGGGCTTCAGGGGAAGGCTGGCAGGGGGCCCAAGCCCTTGGAGGGCTGTCTGTGGATGGCAAGAGCTTTAAAAAGGGCAAACCCTCCATCCAGAAGGCTCTGATCGAGGGGTTGGTCCTGGAGAAGCTATCAGAGGAGATCTTTGCATAGGATGATAATTAAAAGGCTGTAGTAATGGAAGAGGAGAAGCCACGTCAATGGTCAATACTAGGAAACTGGTAAGCGGCACCGTGGCGGATCCACAGGTCAGCTGACTGTCCCTGTAGGTAGGGAAGCCACGCGGGACCGTCTGCAGGAGGACCGGGCACAGAGACGAGGTGTGTCCATCCAGCGGCTGGGTGGGGGTGAGACGAGTAGGAGGTGTCTGCAGGACCGCGGCAGAGGAGGCTGGGTGAGGGCGGGGAGCCAGGGTTTCCGATGTGAAAGTGCACCCGGCTGTCTCGGGGGAAGCAGAAGCAGGTGGCCAGCTGTGGGCCCAGGGCCAGAGGCCAGCCCCCGGAGCAGAGGAACCAGCCTGCTCTCTGAAAGCTGTGACTGGGGAGGACTCTTGCTTTCTTCTCTGGGCATTTCCGAGTCTTTGGGGTCTCCTGCAATGAACCTTTACCACTTTGGTTGCCCCGAATGAACGTGTCAATATTGTAGCAACCCCCACCCCCACCCCGTGAGCTTTTCTCTTTCCCTGTTTCTGTTCACGTGGTCAGCACTCCCGCTGGTCAGCAGTCCGGCTCCAGCCCAGCTCGTGGCCCCAGCGATGTACCCATTTCCCTGATGGGACCACCTCATCCAGTGGTAGCCTGCTCTGCCCTGTCTGAACTGGCTTCTCTTGAAATGCTGTAAGAAAGATGAACTTCTCTCCGAGCCCCGCACTGGGGATTATAAAAGAGTAATGATTCAGTGACTTAAAGATTTAGTAGCCAGGTTGTTACAGGCTTACAGCAGAAACAAGATTAATGAGCTATGAGCTTAACATATGTCTCAGAAAAAGAACAGTCATTTAATTTCCAACTTTGTAGAACTTGTATCAGCTCCCATTTTGCAAGAATAGTTATTTTGCAATGTGATTTTTTTTTGCTCTCAAACCAGCTGATTAAAATAAATGATGAAGTCCTCCCAGGATAAAGAGATGGCTCGGAGTTCAGGGCTTGGTCCATGTTGGGTCCAGGGAGCCAAGGGCTTGCTTTAAATGAGGGGTTTCAGCCTCTGGACTGGGACCCTGGGGTCTGGCTAGAGGCGGGACCTCCTCCTGTCTTCTTCCTCTTGGGATCAGGGGCATGGAACCTCTGGGGCTTTCCTCTTATGTTCCCTCTCGGATCCTGGGGGCTGGGGGGACCAGCTGCCATACCGTAAGGGCCCGCAGGAGGCTCATGTGGAGGCCCCCAGTGAGAGGCTGAGGCCGCCAGCCTGCAGAGGAGGCTGCCCGGCCGACAGACCCCGAGCGGAAATACCGGCTAAGCCACCCCTGCGTTCCTGACACATAGAAACCCCCAGGTAATGGATGCTTGCTGCTTTGAGCCACTAAGTTTTGGGGTAATTTGTTCTGCCGAGATAGAGAACTCAGATTCTGCCCATGATGTTTCAGCTAGTTCCACTCCATTTTTTTCTGCCGTATTTTAAACCAAACTCGAGATATCATGTCATTTCATTTGTAGATAACTCAGTATCATTTTGGGCACTTTCAAAAAACAGATGGAAAACTACAGATGAAAAATTAGGAAATATCAATATATATATTGTTCCCCATGTTGACATTTTGTGCTATTTATTCCCGATCTTTATGTTTTCCTAAGATATAGAGCATTTTAGATAAAATTGAAGCTCTGCCTGAGACCCTCCCATCCTTCTTTCCCCTGAGACATTTCCCAGCCCTGCAAGGGACACACTTTCAGCCCATGAGTAGAACCTCCTTTCTCTGCACAGATAAATAATAGAGTGCAGTTTGTGTGTGTTTTAAAATGTACATGTATGTGGGACTTCCCTGGTGGTCCAGTGGTTTGGATTTCCTGTTTCTACTGCAGGGGTGCAGGTTCAATCCCTGTTCAGGGAATTAAAATGCCACATGCCATGCAGCACAGCTGAAGTGTAAAATATTATATAAGTATAAATAGATAATTTATATTAATGAATTTATGTTATATAAACCCCGGGGCGGGTTTCCACTTACACTCCCCCTCCAGGCCCCCTTGTCCTCGCTTTGTGGTCCTGACACCTGCTGTAGTCTCTGCCAATGGGAGGGTGTGCAGGGGTGTCTGTGTCAGTAGACATTTCCTCAGGACAGTCAGCTCCCTTCCCCACAAACGGCCTTGTCATTAGAGCCTTTGTGTGTCTGGCCGAATGGGTTCCTTTTCTTCTGCTTGTTGATTTGTAGGAAACTCAGCACCTTCCTAGATGCTCAGTATTTATGGATTGCATGAATTAGAAATATTTTCCTGGCGGCTCAGGCAGTAAAGTGTCCGCCCGCACTGCGGGAGACCCGGGTTGGATCCCTGGGTTGGCAAGATCCGCTGGAGAAGGAAATGGCAACCCACTCCAATTTTCCACTCCATGGAGAATTCCATGGACGGAGGAGCCTGGCGGGCTACAGTCCATGGGGTTGCAAAGAGTCGGACACGACTGAGCGACTTCACGTTTTTTCTTTCCGTCTATTCTGTGCCTGGATTGTTTGGTTTGTTTAGGGTGTCTTCTGTTATACTAAAATTTTACATTTTCATATTTATGAGTCTTACCCTTCATCACTGATGTTCTTCTCCTTTCTTTCCTGGTGACTCATTAGAATCTTCTTGTACCTTTTTTCCTAATGAGGAAAATGTTTCCTTTTTTCCTAGTCCCTACCATTAGGCCTTTGATACATTTGGAATTCATAATTGTCCCTGCTGAGAAGTAGGGCTCAACGATTTTTCCAATGTGGAAAGGCAGGCATCCTGGAATTAGTTACTGAACACGGAGCGTCCTCTTCTTCCCTCTGACTTGCGGTGCTCCCGTGGGTGGGTGGGCAGGTCTGTCCGTCCATTCCCGGGCTGGCTCTTCGGCTCCATTGACCTAGCGGTCACTCCTGGGCTTTCTAACACACATCGCAACTACTGCGGTTTTATAATCAACCTGAACAGTGTCTGTGGAAAGTCTTTTCTCCACCATCATCTGTCTAGGATCGTCCTGACTGTTCTTGGACCTTTATGCTTTCATATACATTTTAGAATACATTTTACAAGTTCCACAAAAAAATCCTTTGGGATTTTGACTGGAATTGCTTTGAGTTTATAGACTCATTTGAAGAGAATTGACATCTTTAGGAAATTAGGTTTTCCCATTCATCAGCGTTGGATGCCTCTACTTAATTCATTATTCTTAATGTCCTTGAGTGATATTTTATCATTACTTTCTCCATAAACATCTGGGCCATCTCAGGTTTGATTTTAGAGTTATTTTTTGTCTTAGTTATTTTGTCTTCTTTTCTTTTTGCTACTGTGAATGGTGTCTTTTGTAAATCATATTTCCTGATTGCTGATGTGTGACAATGCTTTCATCTTTGTGTATTGAGCTTGGAAGCAGCGGCCTTGCCAGACTTTCTTATGAGTCCTAATTGTAAATTTTCTTTTATCTTTTTTTGTAAGCAGTTACAAAGATCTGCTAATAATTATCTTATTTTTTGACCATCTTTGTGAGCTGTTTTAAAAGATGAACATATCGCCGTGGCAGGAACTCTGGTCCAGGGCTGACTGGCGGGGGAGCTCTCAGATATTCGTGTCTCCTTTCCTGGGTAAGCCCTGCTTAGCAGTCTTTGAAAATGCTCCGGGCTGGGTCTTGGAGAGCAGGATACTTTGCAGTAGATGAAAGAAGAGCGAAGGGATGCGTGTTCCGGGCAAAGGAAGTGGTAGATGGAGGGCCCGGAGGGAAGCACCACTGGTCTGAGGATTTGAAAGTGTCTGTTGACGCCCCAGTGGAGGGTGTGGGCGAGGGGAGGGGAGCAGGGAAGAGCCAGCCGCTGGAGGTGAGGCTGGAGGTGAGGCTGGAGGTGAGGCTGGAACAAGGGCGTGTGCCCGTGTGGTGGGCAATGGACTGTTACGGGCTTATCAGATGGCAGTGGTAAGACGCGTATCTTTAGGTCAGCCTCATTATGGTAAAATTTACATGAATAAAATCCACAGAATTGAAGCGCACAGTTCAGTGAGTTCCAGTGATGTTTATGGTCATCTAGCCACGACCCCACGGGCCCCAGGGACCAGTTTCATCACCCCACGGGTCCTGGGTTCTTCTGCGGGCAAAGCTCCTCCCCCTGCCAGCCCAGGGAATCCTGCCTTTCCTAGACTTTCTTACAAATAGTCTCACACAGTCTGTGCGTTTTTTGTTTTTCTTCCACTTAGTGTAATGTTTCTGAGATTAATCCGTGTTGTTGCCTGTCAGTAGTTTTTCCTTTTTAGTTGTTGGGAACTATTCCACTGGGTGACTGTATCACAATTCACTTAGTCCTTCATCAGTTGATGAGAATGTGGGTTGATTCCAGTTTGGGGTTATTACAAATAAAGCTTTTATGAACACGGGCGAGGGCATTTTCACGAGAGCATATGTTTCATTTCTTTTAGGTTCATAGTAGGAATGGGATTGCCCTGTTACATGGTGAGTGTATATTTAACATTGTGACTGGCAAATTATTTTTCAAAGTGGCTGTATCATTTTGCATTTTTACCAGTAGTTGCTACCCACTTTCATCAACATTTGGTAATGTCAGTCTTTTCAGTCTGAGCCATTCTAGTGGGGGAGCAGTAGAATCTCATTGCGGTTTTAATTCGTGTTTCCCTGAAGATGCTTCCCTGATAGCTCAGCTGGTAAAGAATCTGCCTGCAATGTGGGAGACTCTGGTTTGATTCCTGGGCCAGGAAGATCTGCTGGAGAAGGGATAGGCTACTTACTCCAATATTCTTGGGATCTCCTTGTGGCTCAGCTGGTAAAGAATCCAACTGCAATGCAGGAGACCTGGGTTCAGTCCCTGGGTTGGAAAGATCCCGTGGAGAAGGGAAAGGCTGCCCATTCCAGTGTTCTGGCCTGGAGAAATCCATGGACTATACAGTCCATGGGATGGCAGACTCAGACATGGCTGAACGACTTTCACTTTTAAGACAATGCTAGGTGGTGCTAGTGGTGAAGAACCCACTTGCCAATGCAGGAGACAGAAGGTCCCTGGGTCGGGATGATCCCCTGGGGGAGGGCATGGCAACCGCTCCAGTGCTCTTGCCTGGAGAATCCTGGGGACAGAGGAGCCTGGCGGGCTGAAGCCCATGCAGTAGCAGACTTCAGTTGGACACAACTGAGTGGCCGAGCAGTGGGCAGACAGTGCTCTAGTGCTGAGCATCTCCACTCCCCTAAGTGGACTCTGCCCACCTGAGGTGGGTCCGGGGCAACCCCCATGCCACCTGGCTGCTTTTGTGTTCAGTGTGGGGGTAGGGGTTATATAGGAAATTTCGGATCTTCCACTCAGTTTTGCTGTGAAAACTGCTCTTGAAAAAATAAAGTGCATTTAAAAAAAAATCCCAGGGGAAAAAAGCATGCTGAAATTTCAGATTGGATAATATCGTATATAGCCTGAAAAAGTCACACATTTTAAAGCAATTGTTCTCAAACATCTTTTTTCTGGTAGTGTTTTGTCTAGCCCACTTTTCAGTGGAAAGGTTTTCCTTCCATGAATCTGCTAAGATGGATAGTGAATTAATTGAATTGCTTTATTTATACCGCTGTTTCCTCTTGATGACAACCCTGTTATTTTTTTTTTTTTAGGACTCCTGAAATAATACAGACAAATTAATTAAGATGACAAGTTGAGTATGAATATTACATTTCCTTTTTAGTATCATGATTTGAATAGGCTGTAATTTGAATTTACTGCATTTCATTCCTAAAATACTTTTTCAGTCTTTGGGGAAATGAAAGGAGTCTTTCTGGGGATAACATTTTTGTTCTGAGCAGAGAGACTTTTGGCTGTGGACATGCCTGCCTCAAAGAGGCAACAGAGGACCGTGTGGCTGGGAGCCTGTGGACAGAGGGCCTGCAGGCCGCCGGCCCCTCCATCCTGAGGGATGCCAGGACTCCTCTGCCAGGCCCTGGGCTCAGCCTTGTCCTTCTACAGTAAACGGTTGTGCTGCCTCTGAGCTGGACATGGTCCTGAGCCTTAAGCTGGGGCCTCCAAAGGGCGTCAAGAGTCTGCAGATGCTCTGTGATGTTTTCACAAGGGCTACAGACATGGTTTCTTTGTAACAAGGCATCACGGGCCAACACTTTCCCATCTGGTTTGTCGGGAAGAGGAGATGGGAGCGGGACGAGTTTGGAGACTGAGCCTTGTCGTTGTCCAGGGCAGGGAATGCCTCTGGACGCCGTGTCCCACCCTCCCTCCGGGGTCAGGCCTCTCCTGGGCTCTGCAGTGAGGGTCTGAGTGGGACCCTCACCCAGCAGCCACTCCTGCCCAAGTCAGGGGCCGCTGGCTCACAGATGTCTTCCAAATGCCATGAAGGCAGCCATCAATCAGATGAGGAGGTTACAGTAAAGACCAGGAGTGAGGGGCCCCACTTGGTCCTGGGAATCCAACAGGGAAACACTGAATGGGACCCAGCATCTGGCTGGAGTGAGCCTGGAGCTGAGACGTGCCGAGCAGCGGCCCCCGAACCCCTCCCACCCAAGGTCTTCCCGCTGTCACGGACCCCAGCCTCCCCCGGCCCAAAGAGGAGAGTCCTCCAGTGTGCAGGCGGGAGGTGCCTCTGCAGAGACCCGCTGGCCTCAGGCCCCTGCCGTGGGGTCTCCCAGGTGGAGCCCCCTGTCTGCACGCAGCGATGTCCACGCAGCAATGTCCACGCAGCGATGCAGTTTCTGCCCATCCAACGCCCCCTGGGCCTGGCAGGTCACTGCCTTCTCAGGCTGGGATGCCGGCCTGGGTGGGGCGGGGCAGTGTGGGGGTCCACCTGTGGGCCTCTGGCTTCCACCCGGTCTGGCTGGGGGACCCAGGCAGGAAGGGGGAGGGGAGGGCAGCGAGTGCGGGGTCCATCCCCACCCCTGCGGACCCTCTGGCGCGGACCGCCTCCCCGCTCGGTGGCCCCCTCTGGCGGTGGTGCTGGACTCCGTGTGGCTTGCAGGCGAGGCCTCCCGCCCCTGTGAAGATGCCCCAGGAGGCCGAGTTGTCCTGATCCGCGTGGGCCGCACACTGGCGGGGAGGGAGGGCAGGGGTTAACCGTGGCTCCACCCTGGTGGGCGCGGCCTCTCCCCCTGGTGCACCGCCCACCCTGCTCTGGGAGCCCTTCCCGCTCAGCCCAGACCGGACTCTCCTCCCCGAAGGGCTTCGAGCAGCTCCGCCAGAGGTTTGGTCAGCGTCACATTCTCCCAAGCTGATCTTGGCTGCCAGGAGAACAGAACCTCCCTCTGTTTATACGTGGAGTTGGAAAATCTCATCAAGCACCGGGAGAAGCATTTTCAGTTTCTAAATTAGAGAGTTTATGGTAATGAATCAAGAGTGTGTACTTTAATAATAGAAAAAACATAATGATATAACTTAATCTTAAACATATTTCTAATATAACAGAAAGATTATATTTCTAATATCTGGTTAGCTTGTTGTGAGTGTATGCAAATAACCTTTGGAAATACTCATACATACTGCCAGCTTTAGCTAATTAAAGAAGTAGTTTTAGGAGGAGCTGCCACCTGGTAATTTAATCAGGTTCAGTCTTCGCAGATAATTATGGTATTTGTTATTAAGTTCTCTCTGATTTTCCAAGAAATGAGAAATCTGATATAATCTTTTATAATATGAATGAAAAATTAAATTTTATTTAATTATGAAAATTATTCTAATCTGAATACTTCTGAGCTATTTCCAGGATTTTTTTCTCTCTTCTACAACTGCCCAGTGTCATTTTACGGGATTTAATTCTGGTCTGTGAACAGCTCTGTGGCCAAAACGGCTGCAACTGTGCTTTTGGGTAGTTTCAGGGCAAGGCATGTTCATGCTTCTGCTTTACAAATCATCTCCTCATAAAGACTTTTTGGGAAAATTGTAAAAAGTGATATCAATCACAGCATTTTAAAAATAAAAAAGTGGAATGATCCTAAGGCTCTAATGGTCACAGGTGGTTAGGTAAGTGACTCAGAACACGCGCCATGCGTGCCGAGGGGCTGCTCTTCCGTCCGTGTAGCAGGACACGGTGTCCCTGAGCCTCCCCTGGCGCGTCCTGGCTGCTTGGAACAGCGGCTTCTCACCCCAGATGCGGTGGAGACTCTCCTCTCTACCTTCCCCTCATTCCTGCCTCCTCAAACCAGATTGAAAAAGTGGTTTTGCCCTCTGCTCCCACAGCGCTCTTTACGTAAACACTCACTGATCCCGTCATAATCATTATGTCTAAGTCCATTTTCCTTGCCAGGCTGTGTGACTCTTGTGGACAGACACTGGGTCTCAATTCTCCGAGCAGCCCACACCTGGCCCAGGGACCGGCCCACCGTGGGATCAGTAACCATTGCATGGAATTAAATTAATTTTGTGTTCAATAATTACATAAATATATGTTTTTATATGGATAAATACACATAACTATTTATGTGTTTATTCTCTCTATCCTATATGTATGTGTATATACATATATATCTTTACCTATTAAGAACAAAATAGGACAAAGAGGCATTTAGTGTGACTTAGAAAACTCATAGGGGATCATAGCTACTACTTCTTTTTTCATTGTTATCAGGGCCTTTTAATTTGCAGTCATTTGATAAGGTCAATTTCTAGAATGTTCCTCAAAACAAGTATTTTTCATTCTGCTTCTTGCTCCTTTGAAGCTTCATGAGAAACTTGAAGGTGCATGAGTGTACATTCCCCTGGGGAGAAACTCCCAAATTTTATTGAATTCTTCAAAGTATCCATGACCCATAACCCATTAGATTATATTTATTCCCTGAAAAACTAACATTGAATAAAGTCACACATTTTATAATACTATTTTCCAAATAAAGGGGAAGAGTGAGTTCACTGATTCTACCAGTAATGGTCGATGGTGCAAACTTGATTTTTGGAACCCTTGACCCCTGGTGGCAGAATATTTAATGGCCAATTTGGTCTTCAGATCTTACTTGGCGGCTCAGATGGTCAAGAATCTGTCAGCAATGCAGGAGACTTGATCTCTGGCTCAGGAAGATCCCCTGGAGGAGGGAATGGCTCCCCACTCCAGCGTTCTTGCCTGGAGAATCCCGTGGACAGAGGAGCCTGGTGGGCCACAGCCTGTGGGGTCACAGAGTCGGACACATCTGAGCGACTAACACTTTCATTTTCTCTTTGGTCTTTTGAGTATGAATGGATGTGAGGAAATAGAATGGTGCTTGTAGACTCTGCAAGACACAGCACCATTGATGGTGCCGCTTGTCAGCTGTGGGCTTGGCCGGGATTCCTTTCACATTGAACTGGTCAGGGCTGCTGGGTGAGGCCCAGGACAAGAGAAAGCTCTGATCCCCAGAGCTCCCGGGGACACACCGCCGTTCCCAACTGACCAAGTTCTCTGCAGATGGGGCTCACCTCCAGGCCACCAGGACCCTCAGAGCAGAGCAAGGTCTGTGGCTCTTTGACGGCAGGCTATAACTCACCTTGCAGGGAGCCAGCTCCTTTGTGACGGTTACGTAAGACACTCAAACTTACACAAGTCTGAATGTTTTCTGTTGGGAAAAAAATTCATGTTCTTTTGAGAAACACACTTGATATTGTGCTTGAGCATTGAAACGCTGGCCTTTACAGCCACTTGTAGACGTATGCTTCCTTGTCAAGAAGACAGACTTGTCCTTTATTCGATCCTACCTGGGAGTAAGTGGCAGGAAGAGCCTGACAAAGACTTTGTGAGCGAATTATCAAGAGGAGCACAGAAGTCCTCCCGGTGGCAGAGCGGGCCTGGTGGGGGAGGGGCCTGCTCCAGCTGCATCCCGTACTGGATGCTAAGGTCAGGATGTTTGGAGCCCTGGACCCACACAACTCCTCCTTACCAAGTGCCTCCTGCCCAGAAGTTACCCTTAAACGGGAGACCTTAGGGGAAAGGGAAGGAGGCTAGCAGTGAGCCTTGGGAAGTGGAGACTCAAAGGGGAAAGTGGTGGCAGAGCCGTGGGCTATGCACGTGGCAGGTGGGGGGAGGCGCCCTGTGGCCGGGCTCGTGCCTGGGGTGCAGAGCAGAGACGGCAGCTCTGTCTCCCCGGCTCACACAGGGACTGGCACGCTCCCCGTCTCCTCCCGCACTCACTGACATGGGCAGGCAGCCCTTGGGGAGTTAGGACAAGGTACCCTGAAGGTGCACCCACTGGGTGGAGAGCAGGTTCTGACACTGGTTAGCTGGGTAACTCCAGGCAGGTCACTTCCACCTCTCGTCCATGGGGCTAATAACAGTATCAGCCTCATGGGCTGATGTGGGGATTAAACAAGGTAAGTCACCAGTAAACATTAAGTTGTAGAGTTGTTTATTTTGTTTTGAATAGTAGCCATAGAAGCCCCTAGGTGGCTTCAGCTCAGTTCAGTTCAGTCGCTCAGTCGTGTCCGACTCTTTGCGACCCCATGGACTGCAGCCTACCAAACACCCTAGAGGAAAACTATAACCTCCACCGCCCCCCGTCCTCCAAGCATCGCCACGTCTGTTTCCTTGTCTCCCGAGCCTGAAATCAGAGGAAAGGCCCTCAGACAGTGAAGGTCTGCGTGGGCGGGGGCGGGCAGGAGGGGCAGAGGTGCTCTCAGAGGGCGGACGTCAGCTTCTCGAGGACGCTGACTGCCTAGCGCTTCCCTGGGGTCTGTTTCAGGCAGTGTGGGTTTATCGGCAGGGATGGGTCCCGCGTTACGGAGGCCCGAAGTGCCAGGGCCTGTGCCGCCCCTCCCGAGGAGCCTTGCCCACGGAGTTTGGTTGCTGGGCGGTGGTCTGGGACCCGCACGGTGTCAGGGTTGATATGCACCGAAGCAGAGACGTGACACCACGAAGGCAACCCCCAGAAGCAGGGACCGGCCCTCGCCCCCCCGCCCCCCCGGCCCCTGCCCCCGCTGGGCAGGTGTGAGGTCAGGGGTCAGACCGAGACCTGCAGGCCTGCAGTCATTACCTCCCTGTTCTGGCTGTGATTCTCCTTCCTTCTCCGAGGGAATAATGTCAGGTATTTTCTATGCTTATGACTTCATTTTAGAGACTAATCAATGCATAAAATTGGAGGAAATATTATCCGCGGAGCTGTTATCTCTGCCTCAGACAAAGCTGGTGTATGTGTTCCCCGTTATTTTTAGTGCCCAGCCAGTCCTGTTATGAATTTCCTTTTTTTTTCTTTTTTCTTTTTTTTGCATTATTGTTATGGAACAATCCAAATGGCTCTGAATGACGGAACCAAAATGATAATTCTGAGCTATTGGATCTGATGGTCCTGAAGGAAATCAGCGAACGGAAATCTCAATAAAGCCTTCCTGTGGAGGACAGCCTCCTCTAGAGCGTCGTCCTTAAAGAGGTGCTGCAGTGGAGGCTGCCCTCGATTGTGGAGCAGAGGGGTAGCCCGGGACCCCCGGGTCAGGCACCAAGAGGTCCCCCAGGAGCCCACCCGACTGTGTGTGAGAAGATGGGGAACAGGGCGCTTGGAGGAGGGTCCCCGCTCTGCTCTCGGGGTCCTGGCTTCATTCTTCCCCGGGGACTGCGGCCGGCCCACCAGCCTCCCTCTGGGGATGCTCTCTCTCCGCCTGCCTGCCACCCCCATCTCATTTTATTGAACCCTCACCCTTATCTGGTCCCCGTGCCCAGGAGCAGAGAGTTCACTCCCCGACCATAACTCTGAGCTCCAGGCAGAGGCTGGCATCCTGTTCATTTCTGAATGCTGTTCCAGCCCTGCCCCCTCTGTCTGTGGGTGACGTCCTGCCCCCCACGAGGTAATCCGAAAGGCGGCATGTGGCCTTTCCTTCTTTCTCAGCCATTTTGAAGGAGGCTAGTCTTACCTTTCCTATTTCCTGATTTTCTGCCTTTTTAACGAATTTCACGGCACTGAGACCCCAGGTCCACCCTCCTTCGGCTCCGAGTGCTGGCACCGAGTCCTGAGGCAGGTCTCCTCCGCTGACGCTCTGTTCCCTGGCCGCTCACCCCACCCCCGGCCGCCGCCACGCCAGGGCTTGATTCTGCGAAAGCGCAATTGAAACCCACCCTGTGAGTGGCGCCGCGCGGTTTGTGTCTTTCTGGGGGCTAAGCGTGGCTAGCCCCTGTCTGCTCCCCTGGGCTCTGAGGGCTCTTGCTTTTGGAATCTGAGCTGAGGGCAGGCACCTCAGAGGGGAAGCCAGACCAGGGGTACACTGTCCTCGAGCCGCTGCTGATGTGGTCTGTTCTCTCTGGCCGGGTGCCCGTCCTGGGATATCACAGCCTCGCCCCCCACAGGCAGACCCCAGAGTATGACGTGTGTTGGCTGGTCAGGGGTCTCTGGGACATCTAGTTGGGGCTGATGTGGAACAGCACGGAGCTAGGCAGGTGAGCGAGCCTCGCCGGGGCCCTGAGCTCGTCGCCTGGGGTCGGGGGCAGTGGGTGACCCCCTTCCCCTCCGCCGATGGCCGAGCACATCTCTTCCGTGCCTGTGTCCCGACCTGCGTGGCCCTGGGGAGGGCCCCGGGGCGGCGCTGGAGAGGCCGCCTGGCTCTGGGCTGTGAGCGCTGCCACGTGGGGAGCACCTGCTGGGTTCACTCCACTGCCTCTGAGTCTGAAGCTTGGTTTCCAAGGCCTTTGGCCCTTTGGCTCCTGGGCAGTGTTGGCCCGGAGACATGTGGTCCTCATGGGTGCAGAAAGCAGCACCTGAGACTCCCCTTCCGTCCCCTGGGCCCCATCTTCCCACAGCCCCGCCTTAGGGAGTGGGGCCGGCAAGGTGGGCTGTGCCTGTATCCCCGCGTCCTGGAGGAAAGCTTTCCATCCCCGCCAGGCCCTCCCCACTCCCTCTATCAGCCCTTCCCTGTCTGAGCTGCAGCTGGTGAGACAGGCCATCGGCCCTGCAGCAGCGTCTGGCTGTGGCGGGCATGGCTTACCTTTGGGGAGGCAGGTTCACCGTGGGGCTGGACGATGCATGTGTGTGCGTGTGTGTGCATGTGCATGCATGTGAGTGTGCATCTGTGTGCACACGTGTACACGCACACTCATGTGTGCATCTGTACATGCACACACACACGTACACCTGTACATGCAGGTGAACCCATGTACACACAAGCACACACATGCGCACACACGTGTACATGTGTGCATGTGTGTGTGCTTATGACCATTCCCCTGTGGGAAGAAAGAGTGCTTTTGCTGGCACAGCTATTTTGAAGCAAATTGAACTACAAAAGTGGTCTCATTTTCTTGTCACTCAGGTGAAAATATAAACCCAGAGCTCCAAATGGCCTTTGAAGCACCTTCATGCCTGACCCCGGTTAACTTTATATCCAATCTGACCCAGGGGTGGGCGGGGGTGGGAGAGGTGGGAGGGGGAGGGAAATCAATGGCTACCACCAAACTCCTCTAGCCCAGCCATCCGGAGGGACAGAACCAGGGCTGACAGCGAACGAAAGAGAAGACAGAAGTGTTTTCTCAAGGAAAGTTATTAAAATATTGGCATTTCATCTGCAGCTGGGCTAATTCAATTATGCTGCCCCAGACCTGCTCCATCACCTTGCTCTTTCAGAGCACGAGTGTCTTTGTCTTGGATGCTCTTCTGGAAGTGATCTCAAATCCCAGTGGGTTTTTGAGTTTTAAATCCAAGAACAAATGGAGTTGAATGTCTGGGTCACATGCGTGTGTTCACTCCCCAGAGTCCAGGAGGATGGTGCTTCCCGGCAGGGGCCCAAGGCAGCTCGGGTGGTTGTCTTTCCTTCTGGTTGAATCCTTTACAAATACTGTCTCAGAGGCAACAGTCGGGATCCCAAGTCCTCCTGGGTGGGGGAGGCCGCGCATGGAACTGACACTTTCCAGGAAGCGCTGCCCCGGTGAAGCCCAGGGGGTGGATGTAGTGAGTCCAGGGAAGGGACCCTCCTGCCCGGCAGGCTCAGGGACCAAAGCCCTGGGGGGCGGGTGGTGGTGGTAGGATGTGGACGTGAGTGATGTCCGCACTGACATTAAAGTCTGAGTGTGCAAGTGTGTGTGTGACAGAAGAGATGCTTCAGGGCTAAGTGAAACAATTTTCCTTCAACAGAGATGCAAGTGTGCTGTGTCTCCAGAGAGGAAGAAGAGGTGGCAGTTCTCGGCCCAGGAGGAGCGGGGAGGGGTGAGGCTGGCTGTGGGGCGGGGCACTCCGGCCCTTACTGCCCCGACTGCTTCCGGTAGAATTCCCGTGATCTGGTCACCAGGACTGGTGAGCTCTGCCCGACTCCTGCAAGCGGCAGAGGTGGCTCCCAACACTTACCTGTAGACAGCGCCTGGTTTGCAGGGCGACTCCCGGGGAATTGCAGCTTCCAGAAGCCCCACACAGGCTCTGGGGGACCACTGGGCTGCCTGCCCAGCCTGAGCGTTAAGTCTGCTACCCTGTGAGGGCTCCCCGCTGTCCTTGTTCCCACGCCCTCCAGCTCCTGTGCTGGGCCTCCCGGCGTGGCCAGGGGCCTCGGAACTGACAGAGCCCAGCCTCCTGCCCTCCCCGTGGCCCCAGACTGGCCATTCTGGGCGCTGCCTTGGGCAGCTCTGCACGTGGGGGTTGGGTGTCCAGGACACCTGTCCTGAGGCCCTGCCCCCTCCCAGCCGCACTGCCGCCATCCGGCCCTGGCCGGCACGCTGCCCCCCAAGCACCTCACCCTCCCTGGGCCCTGGTGGCTCCCCTCCTCTGCAGGGCAGGGATCAGCCGGCTCAGCGCCCCCAGTGGCCTGAGCATCTTTCCAGCCAGACTTTCCCTGCTGCCTGCCGGCCCCTCCCACCAGCCCCCTCCCCGAGTATTTGGGTGTGTCCTGCTTTCTGGAAAACCTCTCTCCTCCTGTTGCGCCTTGTCCATCTGCCTGGCCAGCTCCTTATCTCCCACTCCCCAGCCTCTTCTAGGGCTCCGCCCGCTCTGCACATCGAGCCTCTACCAGGCTCTGGTCGTGCCCCCCCATGACCCCTGTCTTGGTGAGCTGACCCCCCGCCCCAGTAAGCTCCAGGGCCAGGGGCCGGGCCCCCAGTTCTGCAGCCCAGCCTCTACCACGGCCAGTTCTGTGCAAACTATATAAGGGAAGGAAAGAGGCAACAGGGTTTGTACAAAGCAATTTCCAGCACTAAGACCCAAAGCGCCGCAGGGTCTGGGCTTGGTGGAGGACTGGTCTCGTTCAGAGGTACCAGCAAGAGCTTAGGAGGGGAGGGTGGGACACGGCGCCCGTGCTGAGCCTGCAGCCTCCTTCCTGCACAGCCTGAGTCTCCAGCCACCAGCAGACAGGCTCCCCCCGCCCCGCCTCCCTGCAGGCTTGGCCCTCGAGGGGCTACTGAGGATGATGTTAACTGGATCAGGGAGACAAAAATTGTGTTTCTTTGAATGAAATGGTAATTTGAGTTTTACAGCCAGAAATCATTCATTTCAGCAAATCCATGTGTTCACAGAGGAGAGGCAGACCATAGCCTGCAGGTGTGGACCGGCTGACTCAGGGAGCAGGTGGCGGCCGGATGCTTGCCAGCCCGGGGTTGTTGGAGAGGAGGCCGGAGTGGGCTTTGTCTGGGGCACCTCAGTCAACACCCAGCGCAGCTCTCAGGCTGCCCTAAGAGAAGTTGAGTTTAATCCCGAAACTCCTAGCAGTCACATGGACCACAGCCTTGTCTAGCTCAATGAAACTATGATCCATGCCATGTAGGCCACCCAAGACAGATGGGTCATGGTGGAGAGGTCTGACAGAGTGTGGTCCACTGGAGAAGGGAATGGCAAATCACTTCAATATTCTTGCCTTGAGAACCCCATGAACAGAATGAAAAGGCAAAAAGATAGGACACTGAAAGATGAACTCCCCAGGTCGGTGGGTGCCCAATATGCTACTGGAGAAGAGTGGAGAAATAACTCCAGAAAGAATGAAGAGATGGAGCCAAAGCAAAAACAACACCCAGTTGTGGATGTGACTGGTGATGGAAGTAAAGTCCGATGCTGTAAAGAGCAATATTGCACAGGAACCTGGAATGTTAGGTCCATGAATCAAGGCAAATTGGAAGTGGTCAAACAGAAGATGGCAAGAGTGAACCTCGACATTTTAGGAATCACCCAACTAAAATGGACTGGACTGGGTGAATTTAACTCAGATGACCATTATATCTATGACTGTGGGCAGGAATCCCTTAGAAGAAATGCAGTAGCCATCATGGTCAACTAAACAGTCCAGAATAGAGCAGTTGGATGCAGTCTCAAAAATGACAGAATGATCTCTGTTTGTTTCCAAGGCAAGCCATTCACTATCACTGTAATCTCAGTCTATGCCCTGACCAGTAACGCTGAAGAAGGTGAAGCTGAATGGTTCTATGAAGACATACAAGACCTTCTAGAACCAACACCCCAAAAAGATGTCCTCTTCATTATAGGGGACTGGAATGCAAAAGTAGGAAATCAAGAGCTGCCTGGAGTAACAGGCAAGTTTGGCCTTGGAGTACAGAATGAGGCAGGGTAAAGGCTAACAGAGTTCTGCCAAGAGAACGCACTGGTCACAGCAAACACCTCCTTCCAACAACACAAGAGAAGGCCCTACACATGGACATCACCAGATGGTCAATACTGGAATCAGATTGATTATATTCTTTGCAGCCAAAGATGGAGAAGCTCTATAGAGTCAGCAAAAACAAGACCAGGAGCTGACTGTGGCTCAGATCATGAACTCCTTATTGCCAAATTCAGATTTATATTGAAGAAAGTAGGGAAAACCACTGGACCATTCAGGTAGACCTAAATCAAATCCCTTATGATTGTATAGTGGAAGTGAGAAATAGATTCAGGGGATTAGATCTGATAGACAGAGTGCCTGAAGAACTATGGACAGAGGTTCGTGACATTGTACAGGAGGCAGTGATCAAGACCATCCCCGAGAAAAAGAGATGCAAAAAGGCAAAATGACTGTCTGAGGAGGCGTTATAAATAGCTGAGAGAAGAGAAGAGAAAGGCAAAGGAGAAAAGGAAAGATATAGCCATCTGAATGCAGAGTTCCAAAGAGCAGCAAGGAGAGATAAGAAAGCCTTTCTCAGCGATCAATGCAAAGAAATAGAGGAAAACAATAGAATGGAAAAGACTAGAGACCTCTTTAAAAAAATTAAAGATACCAGGGGAACATTTCATGCAACGATGAGCATAATAAAGGAAAGAAATAGTATGGACCTAACAGAAGCAGAAGCTAGTAAGAAGAGGTGGCAAGCATACAGAGAACTGTACAAAAAAGATCATAATGACCCAGATAACCAGAATACTGTGATCACTCACCTACAGCCAGACATCCTGGAATGTGAAGTCAAGTGGGCCTTAGGAAGCATCACTACAAACAAAGCTAGTGGAGGTGATGGAATTCCAGTTGAGCTATTTCAAATCATAAAAGATGATGCTATGGAAGTGCTGCACTCAATATGTCAGCAAATCTGGAAAACTCAGCAGTGGCCACAGGACTGGAAAAGGTCAGTTTTCATTCCAATACTGAAGGAAAGCAATGCCAAAGAATGCTCAAACTACTGCACAATTGTACTCATCTCACACACTAGCAAAGTAATGCTCAAAATTCTCCAAGCCAGGCTTCAGCAATATGTGAACCGTGAACTTCCAGCTGTTCAAACTGGATTTAGAAAAGGCAGAGGAACCAGAGATCAAATCGCCAACGTCTGATGGATCATCAAAAAAGCAAGAGAGTTCCAGAAAAACATCTACTTTTGCTTTATTGACTATGCCAAAGACTTTGTGTGGATCGCAACAAACTGTGGAAAATTCTGAAAGAGATGGAAGTACCAGACCACCTGATCTGCCTCCTGAGAAATCTGTATGCAGGTCCAGAAGCAACAGTTAGAATTGAACATGGAACAAAAGACTCATTCGAAATCGTGAAAGGAGTACGTCAAGGCTGTATATTGTCACCCTGCTTGTTTAACTTATATGCAGAGTACATCATGTGAAATGCTGGGCTATATGAAGCACAAGCTGGAATCGAGATTGCTGGGAGAAATATCAGTAACCTCAGATATGCAGATGATACCACCCTTATGGCAGAAAGCAAAGAAGAACTAAAGAGCCTCTTGATGAAAGTGAAAGAGGAGAGTAAAAAAGTTGGCTTAAAGCTCAACATTCTGAAAACTAAGATCATGGCATCTGGTCCATTCTTCATGGGAAATAGATGAGGAAACAGTGGAAACAGTGACAGAGTTTGTTTTCTTGGGCTCCCAAATCACTGCAGATGGTGACTGCAGCCATGAAATTAAAAGACACTTGCTCCTTGGAAGAAAAGCTATGATAAACCTAGACAGTATACTAAAAAGCAGAGACATCACTGTCAACAAAGGTCTGTCTAGTCAAAGCTGTGGTTTTTCCAGTAGTCATGTATGAATGTGAGAGTTGGACTATAAAGAAAGCTGAGCACCAAAGAATTGATACTTTTGAACTGTGGTGTTGGAGAAGACTCTTGAGAGTCCCTTCAACTGCAAGAAGATCAAACCTGTCAGTCCTAAAGGCAATCAGTCCTAAATATTCATTGGAAGGACAGATGCTGAAGCGGAAGCTAAAATACTTTGGCCACCTGATTCGAAGAATGGGCTCATTGGAAAAGACCCTGATGCTGGGAAAGATTGAAGGTGGGAAGAGAAGGGGATGACAGAGGATGAGATGGTTGGTTGGCATCACCAACTCGATGGATATGAGTTTGAGTATGCTCCGGCAGTTGGTGATGGACAGGGAGGCCTGGCATGCTGTAGTCTATGGGGTTGCAAGAGCTGGATGCGACTGAGCAAATGAACCGAACTGATCCGCAGATTTCACAGCAGCAGTTTCATCAATATTACAGCACCTCTCCTCTCCTCTCTCCTTTCTGAGCATGGAAACGAGCCAGTGTGCAGAGATTCTGGGCCAGGATCCCTTCCAGCCGCTGGCCGGCCTGCAGGAAGTCGCATGTCCTGTGGAGACCAGCTCAGAGCTGCGGTGGGGCCGGCTTCCAGGCTTCCCTGCACTTTCCCCAGCGCCAGAGAGCTGCAGATTTGTATTCTGCTTAGAGAACTGAAGTGTGTCTGATAAGACTCCCGTGTGGAAGGTGGTGAACAACGAGAAACAGCCTCCAAGTGTCTTCACATTTACACTGTGGAGGCCACCTCCAGAACTCATGTTTATACAGAGAGACTGTGGAGTGAGGCCCTAAGGACGGCCTCCTGTGCAGGAGGTGGGTGGGGGGAGCTCATTCACGTCTGCTGTGCAGTCTGTTTACAAACACACAGCTCATCACATGGGCCCAACTCACCTGTTATATACACACAGGTCACTACATGTGCAGACCTCATCACATGTACAGCCCACTCATTGCACGTGCAAACATTATCTCATATGCACAACCCACTTATTATATACACACAGCTGTTTATGCACGCACATCTCGTCCCATATGCAGGGCTCATTGCATGCACACAGATTGTGACACATGCAGAGGTCCCATGCAAAGCTCGGCCCTGGGGCAGGGGGTAGCCGGTCACTAAGCAGGAAGTAGCCATTGGCAGACACTCACCTGCTCAGTATTATTACCTTGGGGGGCCTCCCTGGCCCGCAGCACCTCCTGCTTGCTGCCCTCTGCAGAACCCTGATTCTTGGACCCCTCCCTTTCTGGCTGCGATCGTGTGGGGGAGACACAGGAGTCACGTATGAGTGCACATTAAATGGAGTAACCTCCAAGTAAGCCTCCCCCCAGGACTAGGATGAGTTTCCAAGAATGATCAAGGAGCTGGAAATCACTGCCACTTGGAAGGAAGGGACCCTCACAGCCACTGGGGGGTCTGGAGAGCCAGCCTTGCCCTGGGCCTCCACAGGGGCAGTGCCCACTGTCAGTGGTCAGCAGGTCGATGGACCTGGGGTGCTGAAACCGGAGGGTGCTGCAGGTACAAACTGGTCCGGATGCAGCATTGGCCCACTAAAGCTTTTCTTAGAAAAAAACTAAATACAGTTAAAAAAACAAGGGTGGTTTCAATATCAAGCATTGTCTTTGTGGTCCTCTGCCTTGGGCCTAGGATATCTCTCGTTTACCTGAAAGTAAGCAGCACCCTGAGGTTAGGACAGAGTCCAGCTCAATTTCAGGTGCCTTCTCTGACCAGCTGTGGGAGAGAGAAGGTTCTTTTCACCCTCTTGGAGAGAAGGTGTCCACCCTGGGCCCCAGGACAGAGCAGCTCTCAACCGGCATCTGACACTTGGCACATGAAAGGGCTAATGCATGTGTGTGCATTTGTTTTATTTTTCTTTGGCCACAAAGCAGTTGGTAGCTTCTTTGGAAGGAAAGCCGTGGGCAGAGAAGAGGCAGGGCTGGCGGAGGAAGGCCCACAGTTCTTGGGGTGATCTCGTTTCCATCGACATGGACTGCTGAGGGCCCGTGTTGGCCCCGGGGGCTGATGACTGAAGCCCCGGAGAATGAGGTGTGAGTATGGCTGGAATCAGATGATTAAGTGACTAAAGGTTGCAGATGACCACTTCATGACGTGGGGGTTTGAGCTCTTGAAGACAATAAGATATTGCTGCATAGGCCTGTGAAAGCGAAGCAGAGTTTGGGATGATGAGATCAGCAGGGTGGCCCCAGGGTGGACGTCAAGCTCCCGTGTAAAAAGCGCTGTTTGGGGCAGGCAGGCGGCAGGCGAGTTCCAGAGCAGCGGGAGGCTGGCTGCTGCCCCGCTCACCCGGATGGAGGGCGAGGACCGTGTACTTGGCCGGCAGAGGCAAGCTGGAGGGGTGGCAGTCTGAATTCCTTTTACCCACTTGTGATTCCAAGGATGTCGTCAGCCAAGAGCACGTTTGGGGCCCGGCCGGGGGGACAAAGGTCTAGCTGGACAGGAGCAGATGGAAGCTCCATTTCTAGCTCTACCAGTTGTGGGAAACCCTAGTCTGGTTTAGGATAGACTGGTGGTCCCACCGCTGACGATACTGATGATACAAACAGGAAACACACCTCCTGCGTGCTCACAGGCACCCTCATGAGGGTTTCCCATTAAGCACGCTGGCCTCACCTCTGGCCCGTGGGTCATGGACAGTGGCGCCTTTATGGACAGATTAACAAACAGGCGCAGAGCGGTTAAGTAACTGGCCCAAGGCCACAGGAGGGGCAGAGCTGGGAGAGGAAGCAAGCTCTCTGTCACAACGCCAGGTTCCCAGGGGCGGCCTGCCAGCCAAGGGCCCCGCCTGCCCCTTCCGCTGGAAGGGCTGCAGCAGGCAAGGGGGTGCGTACAAAGTCAAAACGCTGTGTGGATAACTTTAGCATGATTTAGATTAGAGTCATAGATGGCAGGACCGCCCAGGCGCGTCAGTGGTGAAGAATCTGCCGGCCAATGAGGGAGCTTCAGCAGATGCAGGTTCGATCCCTGGATGGGGAAGATCTCCTGGAGAAGAGAATGGCAACCCACTCCAGTATTTCTGCCTGGAGAATCCCTCTGACAGAGGAGCCTAGCAGACTGCAGTCCATGGGGCGGCAAAGAGCTGGACTCGACTGAGTGACAGCATGTGCCCACGCGTGGGTGAGACTCCCTAGCTGAGGCTTTGCCACTGGATTGTCAGCCCCTCCTCCTCCAGCAGGGAGGGTAGACCCCGCCCTCGGGTGGTGGGGGCCGTCCAAGGCCGGTGGAGAAGGCGGGTCTGGAAAACGGGCTCCCCCAGTGAGCACGTCCGTGACCCTGATGAGGTTCTGGTTACCCCGGGCTGACACCCTGGAGCACAGAAAGATGCCCCCTCTCCCACACGTCAGGCCTTTCTTTAGCTGCTGACTCGTGTCCGACTCTTCGTGACCCGGTGGACTCCTCTGTCTGTGGGGTTTCCCAGGCAAGGATCCCGAAGTGGGCTGCCATTCCCTTCTCTAGGTTGTCTTCACACGAGAGCTTTGGTTTCACTTCTCAGTCCAAGAACGTACGCCGCTCTCACGGCCGCCACCGCTTCCTGTTGGAGCGCATCCTTGCGTGGCCCTCCCGGGGAGGGCCTGTGGCCGGCACATCAGTCTGCGTCCTCCCCTCGGTTTGGGTGGGATGAGACCCCGGGCACGTGGGAAGCTCTGCCGGGAGGTGGCAGCGGCCACTCAGGTCCTCTGAGGGCGGCCGGTCTTTCCTCTTCTGCCCCTGTCCCGTCTTGACCCCTTACCAGCCGAGCGTTTAGACGAGATCACAGCTGTGCTGTCCAGCACGCTGGTTTCAGCGGGGAGTGCCAGCTTATCTGCTGAAAGGCCACCCTGCGCTGTGCTGCCCAGGAGGCCTTCACGCCGGATTTCCTCCTCTGATCCGGAGTCTGACTTTCTCAGGCTCCTCGTCCAGGGGGAGGGTTTGCGGAGGCGGGGGTGTCTTCCTTGTTCGGCCTGCTGTGCGCTTGCCACCGTGGCCCTGAGATCCTCACCTTGAGCCGTGGTTGGCAGGTGTCCTGGCTCAGTGCTGACCTCATGGTGTTTAGGGCCACCCTGTCCTGTGGGTTTCTCGATGCTGAAGCCCCGTGAGGAGGCAGCCGGCTCCCCGGCAGGGGTGGGGGTCCTCCAGGCCCAGCGCCGGGTTTTGCCCACTTCCCCTGGGGGCGGGTAAAGCAGGAGCAGCCCCACCGTCTCTGCCTCCCCAGGCCCGGAGCCCTGGAGCTTCCGGCTCTCAGAGAGCCCACAAGACGCCAGTGACGCCTCTCTCACCTCAGCACCAGCGACAGTCCTGCCGTGAAGCTGGAGGAGGGCTCGGCTCTTCTGCTCCTTTCTCCTGTTTGCTGTGTTATTTGTCACCATCCTTTAGGAATTACATCCTGCAGATGGCTGGCTGTGCGAGCCAAGGTTCCCCAGAGGAAAGACCATCAGGACGCACGGAGACACGTGCAAGAGGGGATGTGTGGAAGGAACCGGTCCACACCGTTGAGGAGGCCAGGGGGTCCCGGACAGCTGGGGTGTGAGTCAGTCTGAGTCCAGACCCTGAGGCCCAGAGGCTCCCGTGTCCGAGGGAAGAAGATCCAGCTCAGGAAAAGACAGCACGCTCCCAACTTCCTGTTCCACTGGCCTTGGCGGGCTGCCCGATGCCCACCTCCGACGGGCAGGACCACCTGCTCTTCCTCTGAGTCACAAGTTCATCGCTTCCGGAAACACCTGCACAGACACACCCAGCAGTGATACCTGAGCAGCCGTGGACATGCAGCCCAGCAGACGGACACAGGTGATGAACCATCAGGATGTCGGTGATGAGAGGGTCAAGAGGAAGTGGGGCCGAGGGCGGGACAGGCCCTACTTATGGGTGATTATTGGAGGAGTGAACAGTGCTTTCAGGAGAGTGATAAATCACACACATACAAGCTGTCATTCTCACCTAAATATTTTAGAAGATAAAACTTTGTATAAAGGGAAGTTTTTTACTATCGTAAAAATATTTTTTAAAAAGCACATCAAATATTTTATTTAACTAATTAACCAATGAGGAAACCAATAGATTACTACACTTGGTTAACGGCAATTAAACACACACACACACACACGGGTGATGAACAGCAGTAAGTTTATGAGTAAGTAAGAAAGTGGCCCGTCATCACAGTCCCTTGATTCCACTGGATTTGATGTGTTTGCTGTCTGTGGCTAGAAGGCTTTGTTACTCTGTGGGCCGAGCTGCCGGGGTCCAGGCTCCTGAGGGTCTCCTGAGAAGGGGGCGGCTTGACCTACCATCTCTGCTCAGCCACTGCCCTCCCCCGGTGAGGGGTTCCCGGGATGCGGGACTTTCCAGGACGGTCTCAGGGGATTTGGGACTGGCTGGTCTCCTGGTGTCTGCTCTGCAGCAGCTCTGGGGGAAGGGAGGGCTGAGGGGGCCTTGTCGGGGAGCCAAGCCCTCTATATGGAGCTACATGTGGCTTCAGGGGTCCCCAAAGCCCAGCTACATGGCTCCCTGTCCTCCAGGACCCTGGAGTGACGTCAGAGCAGGGTCCTGCGGTGTCCTGACCCAGAGGATCGCCCTCCACCCGAGGTCATATGGGGACGCCTTGGTGGCGCCGTGAGAGGTTGGTCCAGGTCCCGCCTGTGGCCGCCTGCGGTCTCCCCCGCCCACCCCGGGCTGTGACCTGCCTGCAACACCATCACTTCTCCTGGGCTTCAAGCTTCATCATTCACCCTCGCCTTTGCTGTCCCCTCCTCTAGGGCGTCTTCTCAGACCTCTGGTCTGAGTTACCCATCCTTCCCTTCAGCCTCGTCAGACCTAGACATTGTCAACCAGCCCACTGCAGAGCGACCTTCTGAGCGGTTCTGCCCTCCTTCCGGTCCGTACAGTCCGCCCCGCGCCGTCCCCCCTCCCCGCCCCTCCCCCTCCCTCCA
>CM035275.1:90560583-90631813 GCA_020226075.1 Hydropotes inermis | reverse complement strand
GTCTGGTGAGGCTGGACGATGCACACAGCAGGATTCGGGGGCCCAGGGCTGGGGAGGGAAGGCAGCCACCTCTGGAGGAGCATCGGAGGTAAAGGTGGCAGAGAGGGTCTTGCCCGGGCTGTGGGCGCTGACTTGGCGAGTGGACAGTCCTTGGGGTCCTCGGAGGTGTGCGCTGCAGTCCACAGGGCGTCGGGGACTGGTGCTCGGAGCAGAGAGTGTGTCCAGGGCAGGCGTGGGGTGGGGTCTGACCCGACGTGCCCCAAGTCCCCTCCAATGTGATACATTTGAAGTCTTAGCCCCGTTCTTAGAGGGGTTGTCTGTGTGAGCATCCTGTCTTCTGAGTGAGGAGGCGGGAGTTTGTCCACTGAGGACAGGTCTGTGATGGCTGCAGACACTGGCGCCCCTCACGGTGGGAGGAGCCCTTGGTATCTGGCTGTGTGGTGGGAGCAACGTGGCCCACCCTGGGAGCGCGGATCAGGGGCCCGGCCACCCAGAGCATCAGGGGTGTGCTCAGTCGGCGCCAGGACCCGGCGGCCTCTCGGGGAGGTGCGGCGTGCAGAGGCCACGAAGCAGTTCCCTTGGGGACGGGGCGGGGCAGTAGCCCGAGGAAGCCCAGCACCCTCTGAGCTGGGGACAGAGTGGACGCTCAGAATCGGGGACAGTCGTCACCTGCTGAGACCTGAGGAGCATCACTCCTTTTTATTCATGTTTATAGAGGGAGGAATTCTGTGGTTCCGATTTCTGATTGGAGGGATCACAAATGCAGTATGTTTCCTCCTTTGAAAGGAAGGTGCTAATAATACATTTGCTTGTTCTCCATCAATCCAGGTTTCCTCTCCTCAAGGGAAGGAGGACTCTGTAGAGAGGAAGACTTGGGTTGCTGGAGAAGATCTCAGCCGCTTCCTTTTAACAGTTCTTCATTGTGAGCCAGGCTCTGTGCACAACCAGTTTCTACACATCATCTGTGTAAACCTCACAACCCCTGCAAAGCAGACGCTGTTAATCACCATCCCCAGAGCTGCCCCCAGAGAAGCATCCTTCCAACCCAGCCTCGGCTCACACGTCGGCTGACCGCTCTTCCTGACCGCCCCCTGAGCACCCCACCCTCTTATTCGATTGTCCTTTCACATGCGATTCCCAGCTGACATCCTGCCTCCCGGTGGATGCTGCCTTCCGCCAGACTCCCGGGGTCCTCCAGGGACTCCTCCTTCTCGGGGTGTCCCCAGCCCACCACCCTTCTGCCAGTGGTCACTGCCCAGCTGGCTCGTCTGTGGGGACCTCGCTCCTCCCAGACAAGCAGAAGGCGAGGTTCGCCTTTGTGTATAAGGACACAGTTGTAGAGAGGCCCTATCTGCTTTGTCTGTAGAGAGGGAAAAATACCCTCTGCCTTACTGGATTTATGGTGTAAGTGTATAGTCTTGGCTGGTCTTCAATCCACGGCACCAGAGGCTCTGCTGCTGCATGAATGATTGCGGGGACTGTAGCTCTGGCAGAAGTAGATAAATCCTCGGCCAAACTTTCCCCTTTGTCTTCCACTTTATTTCCGGAAAGACCTCCACATGATGGCCACTTGTAATACATGCAGAGCATCTGAGCTTCCGTGGTGGGCGTGGCTCCCAGGCTGGTCCCAACTGCTTTAGCATTTGCATTTCTTGGCCTACATATATATATTACTTCTTTTTGCCGATGAAATGATTTAAAGAAATGTATACCCTTGCCTTTGGAAGGCAGGTATGCTTACCACTATACCACCCATGCAATACCCTTGACTTTGACCAACTAAAATGTAACACTTTGGAATAATGTACCTGCAATTCCCTCGCCTGATTACTTGTTCAACTTACGTGAAGAATTCACCAGTGTAACGTCAGCATGCTCACGAGTATAGACATCTCCATCTCTCAGGCACAGGCCGGGCAGGGAGCCAGCACAGCACAGGTTGACTTAGGTAACCTGGGCGGGCTCTGGGCATCAGGTAGTCTTGTCTGCGGTGATACAGGGCGGGAATGTCGGCTGGACATGTGAGGATCAGAACTTGTAGGTGGGGTTTGGAGTCCGCCTTGGTGGATGAGGGGTGGGTTCACCTGTGGACCTGTGTGGATTCTCTTAGAATCAGCTGGCCTTGGAGGCACAGACTCTCTCGAGTAAAGGGCTAAGGGATATGCGGTTGGGGGTAGAGGTTGATGGGGTGGGTGTTGAAGGGATGAGGTTGCAGGGACAAGGTTGAGGGGATGTGGGGGGGACACTACAGGGTCTGCTGCCCTTGTGTTAGTACTTCCAAGTTCACAACATAGACACCCTCCTCTCTCCTCTCCTTCAGGGGAGCTTGGGGAGACCCCCGTAGCTGAAGGTGGGGTTTCAAGGTTTAGATTTGTTTGGCTTTCAGTGTTATGGGGCCTCTCAGATTCTTGGGAAAAGAGGAAGATTTAATATTTTTAGAAAGAAAAATGATGGTAAACCTTCTGGAATATTCTGTATAAACAGTTAGATTTTTTTTTCCCCCATAAATAGAAAACTGTAATTGTTGGGGTCAGGGCAAACATGTAAGCAGAGAAGACCTCCGTGTCCCATGCTCTTTCTTAACAGTGAAGGAAAGTGAAAGTTGCTCAGTTGTGCCCAACTCTTTGCAACCCCATGGACTATACAGTCCATGGAATTCTCCAGGCCAGAATACTGGGGTGGATAGCCTTTCCCTCCTCCAGAGGATCTTCCCAATCCAGTGATCGAACCCAGATCTCCTGCAGGAGAATTCTTCACCAGCTGAGCCACAAGGGAAGCCCAAGAATACTGGAGTGTGTAACCTATCCCTTCTCCAGGGATCTTTCTGACTCAGGAATCGAACTGGGGTCTCCTGCATTGCAGGTGGATTTTTTTTTTTTTTTTTTTTTTTTTACCAACTGAGCTACCAGGGAAGCCCATGAGCTTCACATCTAACTGTAGCCCGGGAGGAATCACAGCATGTCAGCAAGATCCTGGTGGGGTCTTCAGGCCCCTGTGTGTCTCCATCCTCAGGGCTCCTCCCAGACAGTCTTTGCAAGAAGGAGGGAGACGTATTTGTTCTGGTCAAGCTGCATGATGCCCTTTATCCCATGGAGCCAGAGCGGCACTTGCAAAGCTGTTCAGTGGCCAGACCCAAGTCCAGGGAGTCCAGGGACGGTGCCCAGGGACAGAGAGCCAGGTCCTCATGCAGGCTGTGCTGTTGACGGCAACTCAGCGACTTCGTCCACATGTCTAGAAATCATTTCCCTTCCTGAAAGTTGGAAGTGACTGGGCATAACAGATGTGGCCTGGGCGCCCTGCAAGGACCCAGGCCTCTGGGCGGTGATTCGCAGGACAGAGGCCAAGTTCTGCCTCTGCGCAGGGAGCTTTGACAGGCTGAGCCCCGAGCCCCGCCCCTCGTAAAGGCACCAAAGCTTGCACATGCGGCCTCAGCCTCTCGTGTGCAGGGGTGTGTGGTGTGATCACAAAACAGGGCTGTCCTAGCACAGTTCGGGCCCCTCCAGCAAGGGACACGGAACAGGTCAAGCCCATGGTCTGTGCAAGCCTGCCGCATCCCAGCCTTCCCTGGTGAGAAGGTGCTGAGGCGTGCAATCCTACCAAGGGCGGCAGTCCCGTCTGGAACACCGTGTTTCTTCCCCGATGTGTCAGTTAAACCAGTGACAAACCAAGGGTTCCTCGAGTGGAGATGAAAACCCTCCTTTCAGACAGTAGCCATGAATCCATGATCCGAGTTAACGTTTTGAGGAGATCACGGCTCCGGGGGGACTTCCTCCCACATGGTGAGTTCCAGGGGCAGAAGGCCTCCCATGATGGCCCCTGCAGCCACAGAGGGCCTTACAGGATGAGGCTCGTTCCAGACGACCCGAAGGCTGATGACAGCTAGTAACTGGTCAGACACAGACCCTGGAAGACCTGCTTGCCAGCAGCGTTCTTGCAGTCCTTGTTTCTTGGTTTGGGGTCCCCTCCCCCCATCTATCCCTCTCTAGCCGCTGCCTGCCCTGTGCCAAGGGCTCCTGGTCACTGAGCAAGGGGCTGGGATGGGCTGAGCCTGCCAAAGCCTTGGTTTGTAAGGACTCACTGCTTCGTGGGTGGAGTCCTTTCTTCATGTTGAACCCGGCTAAATGATTTTCCAGCTAGCCCCAGAGGGGCTGCAGAGCGAGCTGACCCTGAGCTGCCGGCTTGCTCACTGACCCTGCAGAGTCCTCCCAGCTCCGGCTTTGTGCTGACTCATCCCCTGGGGCCGGGCCACGGCTGCCCACACCTGCATAACGTGCATGAAGGATGTGCTCACATCCTCCAGGAGGGCCTTAACAAGTCCTGCGACCGTGTGGGTAAAGATGGGAGCTGCCAGGCAGGTGCACGGCTGCTGGGACTGGGTCCTGGACTGAGGGTCCCGGGGGCCAAGGGCCCCTCCAGGAGTCTAGAGCGGGGCCCCCCAAATGTGAGTGTACACAGGGAGAGCCTGCTGAGATGCAGATTCTGACCTGATAGGTCTGTGGTGGAGCCCGAGAGCCTGCCTTCCTAGTGATAACCGCCTGGTCACACTGAAGCTGTGGACCCATGAGTCTCACCCCCAGCACGGAGGGCTGTGTAGTGAGGGAACCATGAGCTACTGGAGCGTTTAAATGTAAATAAATTAAAACAACAGCTTGGTTCTTCCGTGTCCCTGCCACGTGGCCCCCCTGACTGGAGCTGACGCGCTGAGTGGTGCGGGGGCATTTCTGTCACTGGGGACGCTCTCCTGGAGAGGGCTGTGCAGGTCCTGGGCTTGGCGAGAGGACAGGTGGAGCCACCACGTCAGCGTCAAGGCCATTCGCTGTATCATTCAATTATCAGAAGGGCGTCTGGATGAGCTTCATCAACAGTCAGACCAGGAGTTGTCAGAGAAAATTAAAACAGCTGCTCATTTCGTCTGAGTCCATCTTCCTCGAGAAATGATGGTAAGTTGGGAATTCTAATTGATCTCATTTCTGGCGCTTTTCACACGAGTGGATGCTGATAGTTTAACGGCGACCTGGAGATGCTGTCCTTTCCTGGTCAGCGCCAGTTGCATCCTCTGCTTCCTGTCTGGAGCAGGCGGCAGGGGTCTCTGCTGAAGGCCCAGGTCCAGGCAGAGCTTGGACCTGCTTGGATGTGACCCTGCTCCAAGAGCAAGGATGGCCGCTTGCTCTCATCCTGCTCCAAGCCCACTCTCCGGAGCTGCTGCAAAGCTTGTGGCTGATAAGTCTGTCCCTGGCTTCTGTCTCCTCAAATCCATCCTCCCTGAGCTGCTCAAAATTAATAAGACCTTCATCAAACTAACCTTAAAAATGTACATTACAGCCAATGTGATAAGGCAGGAAACTGAAAAATGAGACCTATTGGGCAGGAGAGAGCCAACATATTTGCAAGCAATACGATTGAACACTGGGACAAACTCGTGAGGAATTAGTGATGATCTGTTAAAGCTGCACACACACCACACACCCACACAAGTTCTGCACGTTGGCCAGGTTGTTTTGAGAGAATATCATTTCCCTCTAATTGCAATAGGGATATACATTAATACAATATAAAATATAACATAACATGACATAGAGTTCAAGCCCCAGCACCATCCTGGGGGCCTATGTCCTTCTGATCCAGGCCCAGCCCATGGATGGTGTGAGGCTGGCCGGCCCCCATGTGCCAGGCCCACGTCTCCCTAGATTCGGGCTGCTTGGAAATGCAGCCCAAAGCGGGTGGTAAACTCCATCTAAGGCTGATAATATAATATAATATAATATAATATAATATAATATAATATAATATAATATAATATAATATAATCAGACACAGAACTCATCACAATGGCTCCCTGGGTCGAGGGGGACAGGCTTGGCTGGCAGCCTCCCCAGCCTCCATAGGACTGTGTGCACAGCTGGACCTCCATCCCCAGGTAGCATAACTCACTTGTCCCCGAATCCTTATCTCGGGGTCTGCTTCTTGGGTGACCTGACCGTAGACATACTCTTCTCGGCCCCCTGAGGTTTCCAGGCCCCACTCAGCAGTGCAGGCTAGCTGGACAGACTCAGCACGGACACCTGCCCATCAGTTATCTGCGCTGGCTCCCATGTGGCCCTCACCCCTCTCATGGGGGAGCCATTAGATTGTCAAGGATGAGTCACGTCATATTGGGATGTACAGGGTGGGGGGCCTGGACCCAACCAACGTCTGCCTCCCGTGCCCTGAGACCACGATCCTGGACGTGGAGGTCAGCTGACAGGAGCGCTAAGAGTTGGGGATAGTTGGAGACTTGGTTCTGTCAGCCCCTCTTACCGGGGGACACTTTGTCCCAGGGAAGGACGAGGGTCCCCAGGCCTGACTCCTGACTCCTCTGATTCCTCAGGGCTTCTGGGGCAGGAGGTGGTCAGGCCAGTGCCATGGGCAGGGGTATAATTAGACCTGGAGCCTGGAGCAGCTAGGGCGCCTCCAAGGCCAGTGTCCTGGGAGAACATAGGGTGTTTCCCTTCCGCTTTGTCAGTCTACTGACAGGCTTGGAGCCAGACCCGTCCCCTCAGACTCGGCACTGAGGTGTCAGGACCAGAATGAGTCAGCTGGATTCGATGACCTTATAAGCCAGACGTAGAGGAAGACAGATGCTATGCAATTTCACAGATACAGATCCCTCAGTTCAGTTCAGTCACCCAGTCTCGTCCGACGCTTTGCAACCCCATGGACTGCAGCATGCCAGGCTTCCCTGTTCATCAACAATTCCCAGCTCCCAGAGCTTGCTCAAACCCATGTCCATTGAGTCGGTGATGCCATCCAACCATCTCGTCCTCTGCCGTCCTCTTCTCCCCCTGCCTTTAATCTTTCCCGGCATCAGTGCAAAGATAAATGCTTTGGAGCAATTCCCTGTGTCCTCTGAACCTGCCAGCTTTGTTCTGAACACCCTGATTCTCCCAGATTACAGTTCAGGTCCTCCTGTTCACGCCGCCGCCGGGCACTGGGAGCTGAGACACTGGTCCAGTGACTGGGTCACCAGCAGGGGCGCTGGCTTTGGCTCACAGTGGGCTGTGACTGCTGCCTGAGAATCCTTGAATCAACGAATTAGCTAAATGATTCTTGAAAGCCAGTTATTACATTTTAATGACTTCATATCTGTGTTTTGCTGCAGAGTCTACCGACCAGGGCTGGCTGAGACCCAGAGCCTCAGAGGGACAGAATGGAATGGATTCCAGATTTGCTGGATGGCAGCTTCTGGGTATGGGGCCGCACACAGACCCAGGAGCCCAGGACCACCCACTGCCTCGAGGAACCAGGTCCAAGCTGGCAAATGAGGAGACGCCAGGCACAGCCTAAAATCCTGGAACTCTTATGAGGATGAAAGGCCGTCCAGTGGAATAGCCAGCCTCGAGATTACCTTCTCCCTGCCCGCCCCTCTTTAAAATCTGTGGTCTTTCCTCCTCTTTAGAACTCCCTTCTCCAGGGTAGCAGGCAGGTTTTGTGGGGTCTACCATACTGTTACCGCACAGGCATGATTTCCTAAAAGTAGCCACAACAGGTATTGTTTCAAATAGCAGCAAGCACTTACTTTTTTTTTTTTTTAAATGGGCATAAGGGAGTTGTTCTCAGGATTCTACATTTATCGGTATATTGGGAAGCACCCCCATTTGCCTCCCCCAGTCCTATCATGGCTCTGACACCCCTCCACCCACACGAAATGTCAGTGAACCAACTTCCCCCAAGAGCCTCTAGAGCCGGGACTCGGAAAACTGGGCTTCCTGGTCTTGACTCTGACTGTAACCACAGGCTTTGTCATGTTTGCCTTTAAGGAAAAAAAATAACATGAACCACTTTTTCCAGGAGAAGGATAAAAAACAAACAAACAAACAAAACTCTGCAGTATCAGCAGCATTATTACCAGGAATCATAAAAATGCGGTGGAATGTGTGAGCTGAGAGGCGGGCTTCTGAACAGCCCGTGCGCACCAGACTACAGGGTGATCTTGGTTTCCGTTGTCCCTGAAGCCTCCGGGGGGCCGCCGCCACGCCAGGCTGATGGTCGTCTCATCGTGTGAGTGGGGGACCCGGCTCCTTCCAAGGCCTGGGGCCCCGAGGGGACCTGCCTTCCCGGCGCCGGCCCCCACTTCCCCCATGCCCAACTCCCAAGCGGGGATCTAGAGGCGAGCGGCTGGTCCCTCTTGACGCTGTCCTAGCGCCTGGATTTATTGTGTGAAATAGCTGCTGTTGGGCCCATTTTGAAATGTCAGGGAATGAGAAGAGCCTTGAATATTTATAGATGTCAGGACCCACTTTCCACCTGCCTTAGAGAGGAAAATGTGAGATGCTGGGAGTGGAGGCAGCCTCCCTCGGAGCAGGGTGCAGGCAGTGGGCTCCAGGCCGGGGCCTCCCCAGGGCCTTTCCCGCCCTCTGCCGGGGGCTGGTGCCCAGACCCCACATGGCACAGGCCTGAAGGGTCTTTCCATCTCTCCCCCTGCCTCTCCTTCTCTCACCTTGTTCTGAGCTATTGATATTTGGATGGAGCAACTTATTTGAGAAGCTAGACCAGCTCTGGACCTGGAGGGCTTGGCCTGATTCCTGGAGAAGCAGCCCCCAGTGCCCCCGGAGGCACAGACCACCTCCTGGACAGCCTGAGACGCCAAGCTTGGAGAGATGGATGCAAAGGCCAAGAGACGGCCTCGGACCTTCGAGGGCTGAGTCTCAGAGCACACAGCGCACTGGTTAGAGCGGTCCCAGCGTGTCCCCCGAATAATCACCGGGGGAAAAGGCGGGGCCACCAGGGTGTGAAGCCTCAAGAGCTCAGGGCAGCTGGGCTGGGAGAGGGGCTGGTAAGAGGCTGTTTGGTAAGAGCTTCCTTGCCCTGACACTCTGCAGTCAGGTGGGTACCCGGGCTCTCACAGGGGGGCTTCCACAGCCAGTGGCTGGGGTGGTGGAGCCGGGACCCAGCCCGGCCCGCCAGCGGTGGGGGTATGCGGGGTGGGGGGCATTGCTTTGCACGGCTCACCAACTCCTCCTGGCCTTGTGGTGGGGTTGCATTTCCTGCTCCTGAAGGTGTCAGGTGGGCCTTGAGAACTTGCTGTGATGCTGGATTCCGCCAGAAGTGGCCCCGCGTCTGGGCAGAAACTGGGGAGTGATGTGTGGTTCCCTTCGTCCTGCCAGGCAGGCTGGCTTCTTTGGGAGCCTCATGAGCGCAGGCCCCTCCGAAGGCGTGGCCTTTCTTGGGACTCCCCCAGGGCCCCCGTACCCTGAGTTCTTTCCGCCAGCTCTGGTGGGGACACAGCGCCTCCCGTCGCCGTGTGGGGGCAGGAGCTCCCTTCCCTGGCCTTGCGGGGTCTCACCCACACGTGTGTGGGCCACTGCTGGCCGAGGCCTCGGGGGTCCCCTGTGGCCCACTTTCTCTGCAGCGGGCCCCCCCACCCCCGTGCCCCATCCTGCACATCCCGGCCACCCAGCCCTCTTCCGGAGAGGAGTGTGAGTTTCCACGGCCCCTCCTGCTCTGCTTCCCGGTAGCTGCCTCGGCTGTGAGCTGGGGAATTACAGGCTTACCTCCAGATTCTCCTCGCTCCTGAATCTCAGTTATCTGCTCCTTTCTGTACAATATCTGAAAGCAGAAACTCATACATTTTGTCGGGGTTTCTACTTTTGCAGAGAGGTCTGTTCCCATGGCAGTTAGTCCTTCGTGGAGGTGGAAGAAGCCAGGTGGGATAGGTTTTTGTTATTTGGTTTATTTTTCTTTAAAAGTAATTTTTTCCCCCAGACCTATTTGATCGGTCCATTTGCTCTTTTTTAAATTAATTATTTTAATTGGAGGCCAATTACAATATTGTGGTGGGTTCTGCCATACATTGACATGAATCAGCCATGGATGTACATGTGTCCCCCATCCTGAGCCCCCCCTTCCCTCCCCATCCCATCCCTCAGGGTCGTCCCAGTGCACTGGCCCTGATCACCCTGTCTCATGCATCGAACCTGGACTGGCGATCCGTTTCACATATGATAATATACATGTTTCAATGCTTTCTCTCAAATCACCCCACCCTCACCTTCTCCCACCATTTGCTCTTCTTAAAGAACAAGGTTTGCACTCTCCAGGGTAACCGCCTCCTCCTCAGCTCCCCAGGTCGGGGTCGTATTCTCAGCGCTGACCACAGGGCCCGGGGTTCCTTTGTCCGCTCCCCCGGTCGCCTGCGGAGCTCCCGGAGGCAGGATCCGGACTTTGCAGCCTAGGACCACGGCGGCCGGTGGCGCCTGGCAAGTGTGTGAGTGCACAGGTGACGGATGAGAACCGGCCCGAGGCGGAGCGGACGCGCCTGTCTTCATGCAAAGTCCCTCCCTTGCCCCGTGGGTGCCGGCCGTGCTCCCAGCTGTGCTCCAGGCACCTGAATGCCCGGAAACTTTCTACCCCTCGTCCTCCTCTCAGCAAGCACGGGCCCTTGGAGCATGGAGGTGCCAGGGGCAGGGAGGCCCTGACCGGAAGGTGCGGCAGGCCTAGGAAGGACGGCTTCAAAAAGCAAGTGGGGGGCGCTGTGACTACTGCAGGAAAGACAGGGCCTGGCTCTGCCTCGGGGCCCCCGGCTGGGCGTGAGAATCTGAGAACTGGCCCAGGGAGCCCCGAGGCACGAGCGGGACCTGGACCGTGGGCCTCCTGCAGGCTCAGAGCGTGGCAGGGTGGGGCTGCCGTCTTTGACTGTCCTGGGGTAAGCTCCTAGCTGGGCGCTCAGGGCTGTGAACCAAAGTTCGAGGCTGTCTGGGGCTCGGGCTGGAGGAGGCCGATCACCACCACTGCCTGGAGGTGTCTCGGGCTGCGTCCTTACTGTGGGGCCAGGCTTTCTGGGCTTCTTAGAGTCAAGCAGCAGAATGCCTGGGGTTAGCATCAGAGAGCTGATGAAACAGCAGCCTCGCCGTGTATTGTGCCCTCTGGGAGCCAAGTCTGCCACCCTTGGGAGTGTTGAGCAAAGGGGATGGGTCCCACGAGTACCGCTGCGGCCTGACAAGCCAGAGGTCACTCCTGCTGGCTCACTGGGAGCCCTGTGCCGTTAGCCACCTTGCTCCCTGGTGATGAGGAAGGCCTGGACACGGAGGGGAGCACGATTTGCTCAAAGCCCACAGTCCCTGGGAGAGACACTGAATCCATACACGGGCTCATTTCCTCAGGTGAAGGAAATGCAAGGCTTTCAAGGAGCTATCAAGGTCTGGCTGGTGGTCAGGAAAGAGACCCAGATGGCGCATTAAAATGAAGAGGAGGATTTTCACCCATCCATCCATCCGTCTGTCCATCCATCATCTCTCTGAAACTGAGCAGGACCCTGGGGGGCCACCCTAGGGACAGATCCCCACCCACCATATTCTCTGCCTCTTCTTTATAGAAATCAGCTCTCGATTTAGCCTCCTAGGTCTTCCCAGAGTTCCAGAGAAAATTTAATCAGAAAAGAAAAAAATGTAGAGAAAGGAAAACAGTCAAGAAAGACAAAATAATAATAGTTTAGCCATAAAACAAAGTCGAGGACCTCTAGCCTCTTCTCAAGGGCTACAGATAATATTACGAACTGTGTCCTTGAGTTGTTTTGCAGATATTAAACCCCAGCAGGTTGAAAAAGTTAACTGTATGCTGACTACCGATATGTAGACCCCAGAAGGTTGAAATCAGAGTTGATAATGCTTACTGTCAGAATATTAACAGCACCGTGCTGTCTTTGTTGCTCTTGTTCAGCTGCTCAGCAGCGTCCACCTATCTGCGACCCCATGGACTGCAGCCAGCCAGGCTTCCCTGCCCTTCACTGTCTCCTGGAGCTCACTCAGACTCACGCCCATCAAGTCAGTGATGCCACCCAACCACCTCATCCTCTGTCATGCCCGTCTCCTCCTGCCTTCAATCTTTCCCATCATCAGGTTTTTTCCAGTGAGTTGGCTCTTCACATCAGGTGGCCAAAGTATTGGAGTTTCAGCTTCAGTCCTTCCAACAAATATTCAATGTTGATTTCCTTTAGGATTGATTTTTTTCATCTCCTTGCAGTCCAAGGGAATCTCAAGAGTCTTCTGCAGGACCACAGTTTAGAAGCATCAATTGCTCGGTGCTCTGCCTTCTTTATGGTCCAACTCTCACATCCATACATGACCACTGGAAAAGCCCTAGCTTTGACTGGATGGACCTTTGTTGGCGAAATGATGTCTCTGCTTTTTAATATGCTGTCTTTGTTTGTCATAGCTTTTCTTCCGAGGAGCTGATGTCTTTTAATTTCATGGTTGCTGTTTCTGTCTGCAGTGATTTTGGAGCCTAAGAAGATAAAATCTGTCACTGCTTCCACTTTTTCCCCTTCTATTTGCCATGAAGTGATGGCACTGGATGTCATGATGTTTGTTTTTTGAAGCTGAGTTTCAAGCCAGCTTTTTCACTCTCCCCTTTCATCTTGTTACCTTACCACCAACCAATCTGGAGGATATCCATGAGATAATCGGGCCCCCATGTGACCCTCTCCTTTACCTTCCCTTTAAAAGGGAAACTCTGAAAGGGTTTGAGAGTTTGGGTCTTCTGAGCATGAGTTGCCTGTTCTCCTTGCTTGACCCCGTGCTGGGTGCCTTGCAACAAATGCTGCACTTTCCTTCACCAAAGCCTGGAGTCAGCAGAGTGGCTTCACTTTGCGTGGGTGAGTGGACCCAAGTTTGATTTGGTAACACCTCCATCCAATCATCCATTTAATCTTCCATCCATCTATCCATTCATCTAATCATCCATCCATTCATCCATCCCTCCTCCCTCAGAGTACTTAACTGAATGCCTGCCATATTCAGGTACTGCTCCAGAACCAGATACGTATCCAATGTACAGTAAGCCCCAGAGATAAGCTCCCTGCTCTCCCAAGCTTCTAGTGAATTTTATCTTCTCATAGGAAAAATCAAACAAAATAATGTCGACAACTATCACCACTTTTGTGGCTGAATGGGTTCCCCCCAAATTCATGTGTTAAAGCCTTAACCCTCAATATAATGGTATTTGGGGGTGGGCCCTTTGGAGGTCCTTAGGGTAGATTGAGGTCCTGAGTGTGGCATCCTCGAGACTAATGCCCTTGTAACAAGAAAAGACATAAAAGAGATGACTTTTTCTCTGTCCTGTGAGAATCCAGCAAGAAGGGGGCCTCTGCACCCCGGGAAAAGAGTTCCCACCAGGACTTAGCATGATGGCACCAGATCTCAGGCTTCCAGTTCTCCAGAGCTGTGACAAAACCAACTCAGAGTTTATTGTTTAAAGACATACATCTACAGCATTTTGTTATGGCAACCTGAGCCGAGACACCCACCGACAGCAAATAGGATGCCATGTGAAGGGTTTCCATGGCTTGCAGCAAAAACACTGGTCGACCAGGGGAGGCCTTTGTTCACATGGATGAATATGCATCCAAGTTTTAAATCAGACTTCAGAAAGCATCAAAGAGACAAACTCATAGCTTTTATCTAGCTGACAAGCTACGGTGAAACTATTTGCTTACCCAAAACTCTGCCTGTGCTTTTCACAAAACAGACCGATGCGCCGATGGCCGCCAGTGTTTGTGGTCATTGATCCTGCTGTGAAGGTGCCTGGGCTTCACTTCAGATTCTGGCTGACTTTCATTCACTTTTGTTTTTTTTTTCCTGCCATGTCACATGGCTGGTGGGATATCAGTTCCCTGAACAGGGACTGAACACGGGCTCCAGCAGTGAAAGTGTCAAGGCCTAACCCCTGGACTGCCAGGGAATTCCTTTTTCTTTTTTTGGCAATTCGTCTTTAAATTAGTGCATGTTTTCTTGTTTACTGGCTTCCTAGAGGAGCGATTCCCTTGCGAAAGACAGGGAAGGCTGGCGTGCTGCCGTCCGTGGAGTCACAGAGCCAGGCGTGATCAAGCAACTGGACAAGGAGAGGAGTGATTTTCACACGAGGAGAAAGGGGCTGAGTTTTGACACTTGTTTGGTCAAGTGAACTCTGGAGTCAAAGTGGTGCCCCGTGGGGGCTTCTCCAGGAAAGGCCTGTAAATCTGTCCTGCAGGTCTGAGGCTGGGGCTGGAAGGGACCCTGAAGGTCCCTTGGTCCAATATCTCTTTGCAGCCACGAGGAAAGCAAGGTTTGGGGGAGAGAGAGGGGCTTCCCAGGGGTCTCTGGTATGTGTGCTTCCTGCCTGGAACTCTACCGCGTGGAACAAGACCTGGACTCAGACCCTCAGGGCAGAAGTGGGTCTGCTGTTTCTGTCTGTCCCTAGGAGAGGAGGCCCACGTTCCTCCGAGGAAGAAGGAACTGCAGGAAGGCCGGTAGCTGCATGCCGGCAGCCTCTTGCTGCAATCTTTTCTGAACCCACCTCCAGCCCGCTTCCTGGGCTCGCCTCCATGCCTATGACGCTGAAGAAGCAGCGTCCTGGGGATCCTGAGAATGGTGCTCAGCTGCAGACTCCAGACTCCACAGGCTGCGGTGGCTGAGGGTGGGCTGTGGGGTCTTCAGCGGGTGGGTGGGTGGCTGGGGGTGGAAAGAATGATTCTTTTCTCTCCTCTTGTCTGAAATCACTTCAAGAAGACATATAAGACTTTCTAAGTTTCCTTCATTACAAGGAAAAAAATGACAATTCCTTAATATTTTCCCCCTAAGTTTAGGGCTGATGATGTTGAAGCTGGAAACTGGAACATACCTGGCTCTACTGACTGGCACATATTTCTCTGAAGTGGAGGCTCTGTTAGAAAATGTACTGCTTAGAGGAGATGGATTTTTGCAGAAAATGAAGTTAGAAGGGTGAGCTGTGTGTCATCTGTACATGGTGGTGGGCGGGGGTCCAAATGGCCCCGGGATTCCCGCCTCTGTGGTGTGTGTTTTGTCACCCCTCCGTTCGAGTGGGGAGAACCTGCACAGACGTTGGGATCTTTCCCACGGTGAGGTTCAGTGCAGTGCATGGCAAAGGTAGAGAGAATTTTCATATGGGGTTAAGGTTCCTAATCAGTTGCCCTTTAGCTAATCAAGAGGGAAATCACCCTGCACAGCCCTGACCTAATCAAGTGAGGGCTTACAACTAAGATTTTGGAGCTGGCCTTTGAAAGGCCTGACAGCCAGGTCATGAACCGCCTCTGGAGAGGCCACAGGCAAAGACCAAGAGTGTGTCCAAGGACGGCATCTTGAGTTCAGCCTCCTGGGGTTCTGAGCAGAGGACCCTGATAACCCATGCCTGGACCCATGGAAACCGGGTGAAACTAATTCTGCATGTTGTGTTATTGTTAACTTAAATTATTATTTTTTTGTTGAAGGATAACTGCTTTACAGAATTTTGCTGTTTTCTGTCAATCCCCAACATGAGTCAGCCATAGGTACACATATATCCCCTCTGTTTGGAACCTCCCTCCCGTCTCCCTCCCCATTCCAAAGTTTAACTTTTTCAAATGGGCATTTTTCAGTTGGCATAACTCTCTAGAGATGGAGGGACATTTCCGTGAGTGGGAACAGTGCTCCTTTGTTTATCTGCTCATCTGCTGAGTGACATCTGGGCAGATTCCAGCTTTGACTACAAAAACGTCGCGGTAATCATTCATTTTGTGTGAGCGTAATATTTTATTTCTTCAGGATGAATGTCCAGGACTGTGATTTCTGGGTCACATGGGGGCTTCCCTGGTAGCTCAGTCAGTAAGGAATCTACGTGTAATGCAGGAGATGGGTTCAATCCCTGGGTTGGGAAGATCTGCAGAGGGAAATGGCAACCCCCTCCAGTGTTCTTGCTTGGGAAATCTCAGGGACAGAGGAGCCTGGAGGGCTCTAGTCCATGGGGCTGCAAGAGTTGGACAAGTCTCAGCAACTAAACCGCCACCACCGTGGTAGTTGCTGCTGCTGCTAAGTCACTTCAGTCGTGTCCGACTCTGTGTGACCCCATAGACGGCAGCCCCCAGGGTCCCCCATTCCTGGGGTTCTCCAGGCAAGAACACTGGAGAGGGTTGCCATTTCCTTTTCCAATGCATGAAAGTGAAAAGTGAAAGTGAAGTTGCTCAGTCGTGTCCGGCTCTTAGCGACTCCATGGACTGCAGCCCACCAGGCTCCTCTGTCCATGGAATTTTCCAGGCAAGTGTACTGGAGTGGGGTGCCATTGCCTTCTCCGATGGTAGTTGCAGTTTTGTTTAATAAGAAACAGCCTGTTTTCTGAGAGGCTCGGGCCTTTTCACATCCCTACCAGCGATACACGACTGATCCAGTTCCTCTGCGCCCTTGTCAGGGTTTGGTAGTGTCACTATGCTTATGTGAGCCGTCTGATAGGTGACAGCTCATTCTGCTTTTAATTTGCATTTTCCTAATTGCTGCTGATATGACATCTTCCCATGTGCTTATTTGCTATCATGCACTGTACCCTCTTCAGTAAAAGGTACTTCTTCATGTCCGTTGCCCATCTTCTAATTGGATTATCTGGTTTTTTTTTTAAAACCACTGATACTCATCATTCGTTAGATATGTGGTTTGCAAATATTTTTTTCCCAGCCTTATGCTTGTCTTTTGTCCTCTTAATGGTATCTTTCTCAGAGCAAAAATTTTTAATCTTGATGCAGTCAAATTCATGGATTTTTTTTCTTTTCATGAACTGTGCCTTTGATGTCAAGTCTAAGAACTCTGACCAGATCTGGATCCTGAAGAATTTCTCCTATGTTTATTCTAATAGCTTTAAAGTTTCACATTTTACATTTAAGTCCATGATCCACTTCAGTTAAATTTTGTATAAGGCACGAGCCTTCAGTCTAGTATTCTTTTATAGCTCCCCCCCCACATGGATGTCCAAATGTTCTAGCGTCACTTACTGAAAGGCTGTCTGTCCTTTGCTGAACTGCTTTTGCGTTTCTATCCAAAACCAGATGAGTGCATTTCTGTGGGTGCCTTCCTCAGTTTTCTCTTCGATCAGTGAGGGCACCATCCCCTTGCCAACACCACAGTGTCCTGATTGCTGTAACTGTGTAATACGTCTCAGAACGGATTGACTGATTCTTCTGTTTCTCCCGCTGCACCGCGCCCCCTCGCCCAAATTGTTTTGGCTATTTTAGTTCCTTTGCCTTTTCAGAGGCATTTTTGAATTAATTTGTTTACATCTGTACAAAAACCTTACTGTAATTGTGTTGGGGATTATTTGTTTATCAGTTTGGGAAGAATTGACATCTTTACCATGTTGAGTCTTCATATTTATGCGCTCTAAATAGTGCATTTCTCCTCTTATTTAGATCTGCTTTGATTTATTTTCTTTTTTTAAAGAATATTTCTTGATTGACTTGGTTGTGACAGGTGTTAGTCGAGACATGTGGGGTCTAGTTCCCTGATCAGGGCTCGAACCTGGGGCGCCTGCATTGACAGCGCGGGGTCTTAGCCGCTGGACCGCCAGAAAAGTACCTGATTTCCTTCCTAGGTGTTTCCAGCATACACGTGTGCACACGTTTTGATGGATTTATACCTAATAAGGACGGCTTTGTTTTCAGTGACTGTCAGTGGTATTTTGTTTTTAATTTTAGAGTCCGTTCACGTGATCCGAGATGTCACACGTTTTGTTATAACCGTCAAAGATTGAGCAGTGGTGGCCTGGGGGCTCAGACCACTGTTTGGTGGGAAGGAAAGTTGGCTACGCTTGGTGACTAACCCAGAGGAGACTGAGACCCCCTCTGGCTGGCCTCCCCATGGCTGAGAGCCCGGATCTTCTCTCCCAGAACCTTGCACGGGTTGTCTCCTCAGCGAGCCCTCTTGGAGCCGATCAGCAGGCCATGCGGTGGGGCTGTTGGGCTCACCATCAGGATGAGGGCGGAGGCCTGGGAGAGGCTGGTCAGAGCCCAAGGGGCTCAGGTGAGGAGGGCACGTGGGCAGAGAGGAGAAAACCGTGACGATGCAGGCGGGGCTGGGCGAGATTGGTCGCAGCCCTGGACCGCCAGAAGCCGGGAGAGGAAGAACTCTCCTCTGGAGCCGTCAAGGGAGTGTGACCCCGCCCACACCTAGGTCTCAGAACTCAGGCTTCCAGAATGCGGGAGAAGACATTTCTGTTCTATGCACCTAGTTTGTATTAATAGCAATTTGTCATAGCCGTCTCAGGACATTGTCACGTGACTCCTGAGCCTCTCTGTCCATCCCCCGGGTTTTCATGGCGACAGCGCAGCGCTAGTGGGAGCAGGTGGGCGTCGCCCGCCGTCCACTGATGCACCTGTCGCTTCCGTGCTCTGAGCGCTTGCCAAGGGCCGGCCAGTGGACTGCTGGCCGGGTGCGCTGATAGGAGGGGAGAGCGACAGGCGGGAGTGAGGGGGTGATGGGGAGAGGGGGCAGAGGCTTAAAGGGGAGGGGAGAAGGAAATAAGGCCCCAAAGTGGCTGCATCCTTCCAGGCCTGCGTGTCTGCCTGGGAGGGAGACAGAAGCCTGGGTTTAAAGGTGGAAGGACGAGCCCCCCTCCAGGACCCCTGGCAGAGGGGCAGCGGCCTGTGTGCTCGGGCCGTCTGGCACGCCATCCCGGGCCGTGCTCAAGGGCAGCAGGACGCCCGCCGCCTCCTGCTCTGAGCCGGCGGTCCCTCTGTGTCCCCCCCGGGCGGCCCCGCCGCCGCCTGGCCTCCCGCATCCTTCTCCGAGGGCCGATTTCCTGTCACTTGCCCTTTTGAGTCACGCACGGTGGACAGCAGGGCTGCTCATTTCTGAAGAATCTTCTCTCTTTTGTGTTTCTTTCAATCAGAAGGGATTGGGGGGGGGGTGCTTTTCATCTCCAGTGAAGAAAAAAAACCTCAGGAGCAACAACACCGCGCTGCCCGGAGGCTTGCTGGCCTCACCAGAGAGTTAGGGCCACAGCTCTCGTCTGCTTAATCACAAGGCCCCTCCCCTTCCCCGGGTAGCATCAAGTCACTGTCGTCTCACACATGAAAGAAACCACGGGAAACCTAGACGCATGTTGCCGTTTCCGGAGGAAACATCCTCTAATTCGGCAGGACGAACTTGAGTATTGCTTGCGACGTCACAGATTCGGTGGGAAGTGGTCCAGCCCCCAGCCCCTCTCTGAACTCAGCTGTGAATCATCCCCGATTTAGGGTGATGAATCTAAATGGGGTGCAAGTGGAATGTGAAGTCCACTTTCCCCGTGAGCTGACCGGAAGCCCTGCATGCCCCGGTTCTGTGCGACGGGGCAGCTGCCGCCGTCTCTCCTGCCGGCCGAGCAGCCTCGTTGGCTCCTCCGGGTCCGCGTCTCACCCTTTCCCGCCTCCATCTCCCTCTTCTGCTGCCGCTCTGTGTACGCTGCCTGGAATGACACCTTCAGCCTCGCTTGGCCCCTGCTCCTCAGATGCCTCTGGGCATCATTCCTGTCTCTGTCCTGGAACTTTGGCACGTGCCGTGCATCTCACCCGGGAAGCATCTCACCCGGGAAGCATCTCACCCGGGAAGCGCCTCACCTGGGGAGCTTTTCTGTCCTCCCACTTCTGGCCAACTCCTTCCTCACCCCTCTCATCACTGCAGACGCCCGGGAACTTCCCCGCGGCTGGGGCGCCTCTCCCACGCCCTCCACCCTCGTTCTCGCCACATCTGGGGTTGCTGGACTCCTCTTTTCTGATCCCTGCCGGGTGAGCTGTCTGGCTCCTAGCACTGCCCTGGCACATGGCGAAGAGATAGACGCGGAAAGGACCGGGATATTCACAGGCGACACGTTGCGTTTATGATCCTGACATGCATCGGCCCCCGGTTACAGGTGTATGTCATTTGTCCCTTCCAGCAACAGAAATTACAGCATCATCTTGATAAAATAATCAAGGGAAAAACATAATATGAGGTTCAGGGACACTTTAAAGAAAATTATGGATTAAAAAAAGGGGAGTAACTTTTCATAAGAAGCAACAACCACTGGGGAAAAAGCAGTGTTCTTAGGAGACTGGCAAGTAATTGTGCAGTAAATTACAGCTTCCAGCTGGCGTGCATGCCTAGAGTACAAGGAACAGCCCCGCATAAAGGGAGAGTTCTTTTCGGGAGAAAACTAGAAAAGCCGCAGAAACACAATTATCCCTGTGACGGTGGACGGGGTGGTGGTGAGAACGCCGGGCTCTTTGTTCTGAGGATGCTCAGAAGGTGGATAAAGAGCTTCATCTGTCACAGAGCGCTGAATGCTCACCAGCAAATCTGTCTGTGTTTAAATCACACCCCTTTTGTCAGTCACAGAAGCTAATTCCAGGGAAAAGCCGTTCTGACGGTTAGTAGAAGTGGAGGGTCCTTGTCCAGCCCATGGTCTCTCTTCTGGACAGGGCAGACACTGGGGAGGGGAGGAGGGGTCCCACAAACCTACCATCCCGGGGGACGGGGTGGGGACATTTGGGGCTAAGAGACGGCAGCCTGGGGACCCGAGTTTCCCGACCTGTGATAAGGATAATGACAGCATCGTGAGAGGAGGGAGATGACCCTGGGACCAGTGCGGGGCTCAGAGATGGTAACCCCACTCCACCTCCCCTTCCCTCCCCCACTCTCCGCCCCACCCCATCCTCCACTCTTCTCAAATAGAGGCCCTTGGGGACTGAGACGGCGCCCCCGAGCCCTGGGCGTGGCTGTGTCCCTGCCCGAGCTGCAGGCAGCCCTGCCCCCCTCCACCCTGCAGGGCTCTGGTGCCAGCCGTTCGTCTCCCTGCAGGGCCTGGGTGCTCCTGTTCTGCCCTTGGGGTGTGGACAGCTGCGGGCACCCCGTTGGGCGTCTCCGGACAGAACCTCAGCTGGAGGAGGCGGGCCGGTCACTGCAGGGGCCGCTTCTGAGACTGCCCAGGGGGCACACCCAGGTCTGGCCCCAGGTCCAGACTCCTCTCTCTGCTGGCGCCGCATCTTCTCCTGCGTCTGGCGCTGTGGCTCAGCAGACCGGGGCCCAGGTGACCTCGTCGGAAGCAGCGCCTGGGAGCTGAGCTGCGATGGGGCCCCAGGTGTCCCGTCCTGGGGAACGGTCCCTTCCTTGTATGCCGCCCTCGCCCACTAGGACACCAGGTCCGGCTTAGCGAGGGCGTGCCCCAGCCCGGAGCCCAGCACCGACTAGGTTCTCAGGAACACTGGTGATGCTCTGCCTCGCATCTTACAAATGCTTAAGCTTTTGCTTCGTTTCTCCTTGAAGCTAATGTCTGAGCACAATTACTTAGTATCATCTGCTGAGCCCACTTCTGGTCACTTTAGTGGTGTCATCAGCTTGCTGAAGATTCGGCCCGAAAGAGAAAGAGGCCTCGCCGTGGCTCTGGGTGGGTGTCCGGCAGGTCTTTTGGTCCCCACCTTTGGGTGATGGGATTCCCTGGAGTTGGGGATGGGGGACGAGAAAGTCTAGCTCTGAGAAGGTAAGAACTCGAATGGCAAACAGTGCGGGCCGGGTCGGTGGAGGACAGCAGGCTGCCCAGCAGGGAGCCCCGTGAGGTGGAGGGTTTCATGGAAGGGAGCACGTGGGCCTTCGCCGGCAGGGCCGTGGGCAGAGCCTGCGCTGGACGCTCCACAGGCGGCCTTCCGGAATGCCCGCTGCCTGGAGCGGGTGCAGCAGGCTGTGAGGTGGGGTGCCCGTCGGGCGCCTTCCCTTCTGTCCTCACGTCCTCCCCCAGTCCTCCTGCTTTACGGGGAGTCAAGAAACCCTCCGGGCTTCCCTGGGGGCTCCGACAGTGAAGACTCCGCCCTCAGTGCGGGAGACCTGGGCTCGATCCCTGGGTCGGGAAGGTGCCCAGGGAAGGAAATGGCAACCCACTCCAGCACTCTTGCCTGGAGTACTGGGAAACCCCATGGACAGAGGAGCCTGGTGGGCTACAGTCCATGGGACTGCAAAGAGTCAGAACGTTAGTGACTCAGCGTGCACACAGACAAGTACCCACCTTTGCTGCCGTGATGGGCACTCACAGTTACTTATCAGCTTAACGTTTCCAAGCTTTCCACAAAGGCTTGAGCCGTGTCACTCTTTGTTTCCTGAAAGGACATCGGCCGTCTGCCGGGGCGGCCCTTCGATGGCAGAGGCTGCTTTCGTGGCCCCTGGGGCCCTCTGGCCTGTCCGGGTTCTCCGCCTCCCCACGTGCCTCCTGCCTCCAGGCTGGCCTGGCCCTGCACGGCCGTTCTGGGGGTTTGGTGCTCACAGGAATCAGGCGCTGCCCTGCCTCCTCCTCCCAGGGCCAGGCTGGCTCAGGCCTGAGGTTCCAGGGTCCCGGGCACTGTTGGGGGTCCACAACCTCACCAGTGTCATCTGGTCCATATCACTGTTTCGTGTGTGATGGAGAACTCTCTCCAGGGCCACAGAGAGTCCTGAGCACAGCTGCTGAAGACACAGCCTTTCTAAGGAAAGCAGGCTTCCCGGTGGGTAGATCACGAAGCTCTCTGATTTTGGTTTCTCCTATCTGGAATTGTGGGGGTCCCCGGGGCCCCACTTCCACCTCCAGGAGCCGGTCTGTAGGGGAGATACAGACTGAGTTGAATAGCATGGTCATGTAAGGGAAACTTTAAAAAGTTACAAGCTAGAAGGATAGACATTGACTGTTAAGAATGTTAAAAGAGAAGAAAAAAGAGAAGATTTCCTTCCACTTGGAAGGGAAAAGACCTACAAATAAACAGGGGAAGTAAAGTGATTTTCTCCCAGATCCCTTGGAAATGTTTTAAAGCCAAGATAATGCTTCACATTGCCTTTTATTTAAAAATGATCAGTTTTCAATGTTAACTTAAACGTTGATTTGCAGGGACGATTCTGCAGTGCGAACGGCCCGGCTATTTCAGGATAAGCACAAGCTGACAGTGGCGCCTTTGTTTTAATTACACTGGGGCCCTGGCGAGGGGCCCCCTCCCGCAGCTTCCGTCTGCAGACGCTCCGAGCTCTGGTGCATAGAGAGTATGTTCCCGGGGAGAGAGTGAAATTAACTTGTCTTCATGGGCTGGCTCAGGCTCTGCGCTTATTAGCACTGGCTCCTTCCGTCTCTGCGGCCCTTCTGGTCCTCACTCACTCGAGTGAGGTCGGAGCACCCACTGCTGCCCCGGGAGCCGACGGTGCAGACAGGGCCGGTGCCCAACACACCCACGCTTCCTCTAAAACACTGCAGCCTGCCCGCCGCAGGACCGGCTAGCAACTCACCAGGAACAGGCCCCAGGCCTGCGCGCACTGGCCGTGGAGATGGTGACCTTGACTGCTGACCTACACCCTGAAGATGTGGCAGTGGGAAGGGCGAGGCGTGGGCGGGGCTGCTGAGACTCAGCTCGCTGGATGCAGCAGCTTTGCTCACCGTCAGAGAAGCAAGGACCGAACCAATTTTCATTACCCCGGGACCTAGGGAACCTGGACAAACATGACAGAGGGAGCAGAAAAGACAAAGAAAGATAAACAGAAACCCACCACAGAGGAGCCCTCGCTACCAACTTTTCCCTTTGAAGCCGAGATGCCCGTGTAAGCGTGAGATGGCTATGATGGGAGGCCAGGACCTACGGAGTGGCTGGCCACTGTCCCTCAGCGACCGCACCCAGGGCAGAAAAGTCTGCATCGGTGGGTCTGACACTGAGGCTGTAGGACCCAGGCGCCCCCGTGGACACCCGGCGGTGAGAAGAAGTCTGATGGACAAACAGGAGCATGGCAAGCAGGAGGCTGCCCCTGTGGGCCCTGCCTTCCTGCTCAGAGACTGGGGGGTGGACAGCCTTCCCCCTTCCAGCTCACGGCGGGGTTGGGGGTGAGGGGCAGAGGAAGGGGCACCCAGGAGGGGCGATGGTCCTGCAGGCTGCCGAGGAGGCGCCCAGGCTGGGGGGCGGTTCTCTGCTGTCCCCCCACCCCCACCGGAAGGGCAATCAGCTGGTCTCCAGCCCTCCACTGGCCAGTGTGTGCATACAGACCACCTTGTCCTCCCCGCGGCCAGAACGAAGAGTCCCCCCTGTACCGGTCCAGGAGCTCCCAGAAAAGACCGGTGAAACCCAGCAGATGCTTCCTGTGTTCCCGGGCTTTCATGCGTGGTCCTCCTGACTCAGTGACTGAAGGTGCTCCAGGTAACTTTATCCTCAACTGTAGATGAAGAAACGGATGTTTTGTCCAGGGACACAGCTGGTAGAAGGCCGAGCTGGGAGCTAAGCCTCCACCAGCCTCAGTCCAAAGCTGAGACTTTTCATTGGTCACTCCCGCTGTCTGTGGGCATTCAGCAAGTGTGGTCACCCTCCGAGTCCAGTTCTCTGGGCGTAGGAGGCTCGGCCAGGGAGCTGAGGCAGAATCGGCGTCAGTGTCCACAGCACCTCTGCCCTCGCTGAGGCTGTTCCCGTAATTCTTGTCCTGTTGGCTGGTTGCAAAGTGGCATTTCACGGCTCACTCTATCCAAGGGCCCGATGAGGCTTCCTTCGCTTCCTTGCGTCTAAAATCATCTTTAAAGCTACCAGCTGCCTTGTTACCATGATTCCTCTACATGGATCATAATTTCAGTCCGGAAACGGCATTTCTGAGAAATATTTTCTAGGAACCCAAGAAACTCCAAGGCTTGCTTGGAGGCGGTAAATACAAGTAGGCAGCAATGAATCTTCCAAGCCCTCTGGGATTACTCTATGGTTCTCAGAATAATATGTTTCCTAAGACAGCAACTTATAGAACCACTGAGGTGTTTTCCTTTCATTTGCGATCACAGTTCAGAGCTGGTTTGAATTTCTGAGTGCATTCTTTTAGCAAACCCTCAGTGGTGAGGTTTGTGGTCTTGAGAGGATTGGTTCATTTTTTATTTTAACTTTTTATTTTATGTTGGAGCATAGTTGATTAGGGCTTCCCACGGAGTGCTAGTGATTAAGAACCTGTCTGCCAATGTAGGTTAGACATAAAAGACATGGGTTCAACCCCTGGGTCGGGAAGGTCCCCTGGAGGAGGGAATGGCAACCCACTCCAGTATTCTAGCCTGGAGAATCCCATGGACAGAGGAGCCTGGTGGGCTACGGTCTACGGGGTCCAAAGAGTGGGACATGACGTGCACACACATAGTTGATTAAGGATGTTGTGTTACTTTCGGGTGTACAACAAAGCGATTCAGTTACACACACACATATCTATTCTTTTTCACATTCTCTTCCCAGTTATGTTGTTATATAATATTTAGCAGAGTTCCCTGGGCTGTACAGCAGGTCTTTGTTGGCCTGGTTCATTTTTGATGGAAGAGGAGCTGCAATAATACAGGAAAGTGGGTGTGTAACTAGTTAGGAGGCCTCTCTCTGCCCAGTGGGAAGGTCTTCAGTGGAGGGAAGGGGCCGGTCTGAATGGTGGGAGATGCATTCAGAACAGGCTGTCCTTCAGGAAAGTCGGTCTCGTGGAGTGCTGCCCTCTTGTTCACTTTTACCCAATCCAGCTCCGACTGTGAAAAAAAGACCTCACCCCCCAACCCCGTCTGTGGGCTGACTTCCGGGGACACTGCCTGCCTCTGAGATGCCCCACTTTCGGCCCCTCTGCTGGCCTGTCCTTCTGGGGTCTGGTCACCACAAAGTTGCCTTCACAGAGGGGATTCCCCAAGTCAGTTTCCCAGATTTGGAACTAAAAAAGAGAGAAATTAGAACCCAAATAACAGTCAGGGAACAGCAAAAGACTGTGGGTGTTGTTTTCAAAGCTGGAATGCGGAGTGGCGTCCTAAGGCCGGACCCTTAAATGGCTCTGAAGGCAGGAAGGTGGTTGCTGGGCGCTGGAGCAGCTCAAGGAAAGGATGCTCAGCGGAGAACTGATTAGAGGGGATGTTTTATCTGCTTCTTACAGAAAACAACCCTTCACAGAGAAGTGTTCACTGTCGCTTCCCGAGAAATAAAGACATTAAAGATGTCTGATACTTAAAATCATGCTTATGTTGTCTGTGAAAATGTGATAAGCATCCCTATGAAGACAGTGGGGAACTTGCCTTCTGAAAAGTTTCAGACTCAGAGCTGGGTGGGACGTGTTGCCCGGGAGACAGCTCCTTCCCCACGCACATGGTCTAGCCCGGGGACGCGGCCTCGCTGCTGCGTGGTCTCCGGCTGGCGGTGGAGGGTGTCCTCCTGCTCCCTCCCTGCCGGGTCCTGGCCCCGGGGACTTGGGCAAGGAGCCGGCGGCTGACCCTCCCCCCCCCAAGCCCCTAGCTGCTGCCAGCTGGCAGCGTGATTTGCTGTCTGATTTGGTCGCAGGCCAGAGTGAATCGGGGTCAGTGCAGCCGCAGGGATCGGGAAGCCATTCTGGTGGAGCCTGGGGGAGGCACAGCTGGGTGGGCTTGGCATCGACACGCAGGCTCGCTGCCTTTCAGGGCTCTCCTGGAAGTCTTCTTTCTTCTTTTAAGCAATTAATGAGCTGATCTGACTGTGTTGGGGCTTGGTCGTGGCACGCAGGGTCTCGGTCGTGGCACGCAGGGTCTTCCGTGGTGACACGAGGTCTCTCCAGTTGCAGTTCACAGGTTTAGTGGGATCTTGCAGCCTGTGGGATCTTAGTTCCCTGACCAGGGATCAAACCCAACTCCGCTGCATTGCAAGGTAGCTTCTCAACCACTGGACCAGCAGGGAAGCTCCTCCTTGAGGTCTTGAGTGATCAAAGTGCAAGCATCTGCGAACAGGTGGTGAGAGCCAGCGTCGAGCCTTATTTTTGGCAGGAGACAGGCATGGCCAATCTCTCTCTGACATCCCAGGGCGCACATTGGCTCCAAGCGAGGCCACGGGGGCGCTGAGGAGCCTAGTCTGCCAGGGGCTGAGGGGAGCAGGTGCCAAGGCAGCACGTGGGTCATTAGTCCATTCACGTGAGTATTGGCTGAGTCTCCCTCATGAGCAACTCTCTCTGCTAAGGGCCAAGACTATCGACAGGCTGTGGACATGCCCCCCAGCAGGCCAGGGCCTCAGAGGGTCCCCAGGCAGGCGGTGGGGGGCTCCCGTCGGGTTCACAGGGGCTTGCAGAGGCTGCTGTTCGTCCTTTGAGGTGCTTCCGACAGCCCACCTCCCCCTGCCCTTTGTGGGTCCCTCGGGTCAGAGGGACTCACTCCACTTGGACAGGGGCCTCTTCTTCTCTGACTGCACCCACCCCCCGGGTGCCCCCAGGTCCGAGGTTCCGAGCAATGGCCTCAGCTGGGGCAGCAGTTTCTAGGGGCCCGAGGACCTGAAGGAGGCAGAGGGAACACGGGCTCACTGAGGGTCTCAGAGGGTGATGGGGCCGGCAGAGCCGGGCAGCGGCTGTGTGGTCCCGGGGGGAGGGGGCTGAGTGCGGGCTCACGGGGGTTCCTGGTACCCGAGAGGCAGGAGGGCCTGAGAACCCTGGGTGCCCGCGTCCCAGGGAAGCTGTGTCCTTGTCTACAAGTGGGACACTGGTGCCTGCTGGACAAGGCGAGAGGGGAGAGGCCACTGGGCCGGGGCACCTGCTGGGCCCCTCGTCCTGGGAGCTGGGCTCTGGGCAGGGCTCATCCTGAGAGTGAATGGGGCAGAGGCACCCAGGGCAGGTGGGAGGCGGGCCGCAGGCAGGGGAGCACGCAAGGCGGCAGGGCAGAGAAGATCCCTACCCCTACCCTACCCCTACCCCTAACCCGTGGGCACCAGAACTCGTGCAGGGGCGGGTCAGCCCGAGACGGGGCGCCGGGTGGGGACCCCGCGGCTCCTGACTTTGTCCGCCTTTGGGCCAGCAGGCAGGGTTCCCCCAGAGACCCTCACGGCTGAACCGAAGAAAAGCCCCTCATTTGCCTAGTCTCCTTCTCCTTTCTCCTTCCTGCGGGGCCACCAGGGGGTGCTTAATTGATCTTTCCCGGAATTAGTCCTTGCATAAAACAATATGTAAATAACAATCCTAAACTTGTAACGACAACTAATAAAGCTAATTAAGGGCAATCAGGAAGCCCTTTATTAACCATAAAGACATTATAGGTAGCTTCTGAGATATAGAGGTAATGGAAGATCAATACGGCCAGTGGAGAGAACTCAGTGTGATTATACAAATCAACAGGGACTGACTTGAAAGTAGAATATTTTACACTTGTAAGGCAAATTAATCTCAGAGTCAATAAGGAAAAACAATTACCAAGTGGAAGGTAGCCAGGTGTCCCCACAGGAGAGGCGGGAAACAGACCTGGGGAGAGGCCGTCGGTGCGGCGGGCAGTGAGGGTGGGGTGGGCACCTCCTCAGGGCCTGGCCGCAGGGCGACTGTAAAGGGGTCGTGATCGCATTGGCAATTGCTAAACTCGGGGCCCCTAATCATCTTAGCCGGCATTCCAGGTCTTAACAAGTGGTCCCTGGGAAAGCAGGATCTTCTCTGATTTCCCACATAAATGACTGATAATTAACGCTCGCTGAGAAATTTCAGATGTATTTCAGTGTTCGTTGCCGCGTAATATCAAGTGGCAATTATGTGAGATCAGGGCTTCTTGACACACAGCGGAGTGTTACTCTCTGATTTACGGTTTACCGTGACTTAACCTCGTGTTAATGTTCTGAACGTAAATGCCAGCCAACTTGTGCAAATCCCACTCTGTGATGGGGAGGAAAAGAAATGACCCAAAGTCATGAGCGAAATGTAGCGCGTAGACTCAGGAATGAAGAGCGAGCTGGAAGGTTCCTGCACGCACGGCACATCCAACCGGCCCAAGGAGCTGGGCCTGACTTCATCCGACGAGAGGCCACGCGGGACCCCTGGGCTTACATTAGCAGCAGATGCAGGACTGGGCGCCTCTCAACCCCGGGATGGGAGCATCAACCAAGAAGATTCCAGATCGGCGGTACCCAACTGTTTTGGCACCAGGGACGGCTTTGTGGAAGGCAGTTTTTCCGTGGACTGGGGCTGGGGGTGGGGAGGATGGTTTTGGGAAGATTCAAGCCCATCACATTTATCGTGCACTTTATTTCTATTGCCATCATGTCAGCTCCCCTCCGACCATTAGGCAGTAGACCCTGGAGGCCGGGGGCCTCTGCACTAGGGGGTCATCAGCATCCCCTTAATCTGGCTCCTCAGACGAAACCCAGCAACTGACCGTCACCCTGCCGTTTGCACTCAGAGCTTTCCCCGCTTCGTGAAAGTCGGACTCCAGACAGCCGCTTCCCCGCTCTCACTCGGGCGGGGTGAAACGGCTGCTGCTCTGGCTGGAACAGCAGCAGAGGTGGGGGAATGGGACTCGGTCCTCCGTGGACCCTCCGGGGCCCTTTCCCTGGCCCAGGTCTCTGCAGCCACGATAGCTGGGCAGGCACTGAAGGCTGCCCTGGAGGGGATGCTTGCACCAGCCCAGAGGCCCCACTCTTGCCAGTCTGGATTGATTCCTGGAATTTGGAAACAAGAAACAGATGGAAAATAACCCCCTCCGCCCTGAGGCTGCCTCCTCTGGCCTTGTAGATCAGCGTGGGTGAGTGTCCCCTCCTTGCGCCTGGGAAGGCGTGGGGTGCTGTGGCTTTAGAGGCAGGTGGTGACTGTTCTGATCTGAGCTGAACCGACCCGGAGCAGTCCAGCTGGGCCAGGAGCTGACTGCCTTTGGGGAAATGAGGTTTGTCTCTTTGCACAGGCCTTGCACAGAGGCAGAGCTTCTCCCAGCTGCTGTGCATGTGAGGTCAGAGGTGCTGATGGGATGACGGGGGACAGCGTCCCCAGAGGCGGGCATGGTGAGCCTGCACCTCTGGTTGCCCAGCATCCTTATTGCCTGACTCCTCAGAGGGCTGATCAAAGGTGATCCAGGCATGCGCTCAGTGAAACCTACCTTTGCTATTTGTTATCTAAGCTCCAGATTACTTTTTCTCCACCAAGTGCTTGGTTTGGCTCCAGCCGGGGGCCCGTGACCAGGGTTTGGCCCTGGGATATCAGGTTCAGGCTTGTGGATGGCCTTCCATCCTGAATGCTGGGCCCTCTGGGGTGTAGCCTTGACCAAACGGCCTCAGTCATTTGGTTGGCTTTTCACAGCTGTGACATTGTCCAAAATTATGAATACGGCCTGTTGGAAACCAGCTGACCCATTGTTTTGGGTCATTTGAGCAGCTAAACAGCCATGTCGGGTTCCTATGCAATTTCGCAAGGAGTCGGCCCGCGAGAGGGCAGCGTGTTCAGACTTGCGCTGAGGGCGTCCACTCAGCAGGTAAACATGGCCTCTTTTCTGGGGCAAAAGGACTGGTCCCACTGGCCTCCACTTCAGGCCAAATGAGCAGATACCCCAGGCCATTTGGGGTGAGAGGGCAGAGCCCCTGCCCACGCTGACCAAACACTGGGGAGGGCAGAGTGGGCTCTGAACCCACCCCCGGGGGACGGTGAGAACCTCACCATCAGCTGCCAGCCCCACCGCTGCCAGACTGCGTGCAAGGGAGGCGGCTGGGAGGGGGGCAGGGGGCACCTGCTTCTTACCTCCTGGAACGTCTGGGTTCAGTCGCTCAGGCGTGTCCAACCCTTTGTGACCCCATGGACTGAAGCCCACCAGGCTCCTCTGCCCATGGGGTGCTCCAGGCAGGAGCACTGGAGTGGGCAATGTCCTCCTCCAGGGGGTCTTCCTGTCACAGGGATTGAGCCCACGTCTCCTGCGTCTCTTGTATTGGCAGGCAGATTCTTCACCACAGAGCCAGCTGGGCAGCCCCCCGAAAGCCCCCCTGAAATGTCTGGAATGAGACAAGACCCTGCCCCTCCTCTCCCCCACAGCAGCCCGGCGCTGGGCCGACAGTCACCTTAGCCGCCCTGTAATCAGCACAGAGTTGGTAACCAGAGACTCAGGAACACAAATCTGTGGTCATTTTACATCCAAACAGAATTCCCCTGGCATGTCCATGGGCTGACTTTTACTGAATACATGTCCGAGGACTGGACTCAGTCCAGCTGGTTCATCTCCTGGAGGAGCTCACTTCCACGTCGCCCAGACAGCTAAGCCACCTGCCCGCTGGCTGGGGGAGGGTCCCCAGGCTCAGACAGGCCGCCTCGGAGCAGGGCTGGCTGCTTCAGAGCAAGGCTGTTTGCAGGGATTGACGACTTCTCCCTTGCGACAGTGCAGAGGGTCCAGGCTCCAGCGGCAGACACAGGGCTCACTCTGAGCAGCTTGCTCACCATCTCCACTGCTCTTTCACATGAGCTTTGCAAATTTAAGGCACCTTAATGTCCTGGTTAATTATTTTATCCTAGGTTTGTTGTTCAGTGGCTAAGTCATGTCTGACTCTTTGTGACCCCATGGGCTGCAGCACCTGACTCCTGTATCTTCCACCATCTCTTGGAGTTCACTCCAACTCATGTCCATTGAGTCGGTGATGCCATCCAACTGTCTCATCCTCTGTGGTCCCCTTCTCCTCCCACCTTAAATGTTTCCCAGCATCAGGGTCTTTTCCAATGCGTCAGTTCTTCGCATTGGGTGGCCAAAGAATTGGAGCTTCAGCTTCAGCTTCAGCATCAGTCCTTCCAATGAACACCCAGGACTGATCTCCTTTAGGATGGACTGGTTTGATCTCCTTGCAGTCCAAGGGACTCTCAAGAGTCTTCTCCAGCACCATAATAAACTTTTAGTATATTTTTACTGAGCTGTTTACATTGTCACAAAGACGAAGTCCCACACTCAGACAATGGCTGATGGTGTGTGGGTCCACCTGCTGAGCCATTCCTAATTTTAGGGGAAAGTAAAGCTTTGCTAAGATTACATGTGCACCCACTGTGATGTGTGCAGAGGCGTGCCCTACTGTGCACACCAAGAAAATGCCTGCAAGGAAGGGATCCAATTTCTCTGCGACTATAAACCTTGAGTGAGCGCTGAATCCAGTTTCCCCAAAGGGAAGCAGATCGATGCTGCAGACCGTGGGTCTCGAGTCCCGGGCACAGTCCTGGGAGAATCTTCTGGAAGCTGGGAGGACCCAGGGAGGAGGGAGAGAGACCTTAGGGCCCGGCCCACATTGGGGGAGTCTATCGCGGCTGGGGTGTCCACTGGCTGAAGCTATGGGCTGGGAGGGCTGGGGCAGTGTGACAGGTTGAATGTGAATTTCTCATGGGCTCCCTTGGTATTTCTTCAGGTAATGAAAGAGAAAACATCAGGCTGGAGGCTGACCCAGATGGTGCTGTGGATGGGACCCCCCTCCTGGTAGAATAACTCAGGTCAGAGCTGTCTACTGGCCTGAGCAGAGGTCCAGCTGGGCCTATGAACCCCTTAAATCACACACTTAATGTGTGCGGGGTGCACACAGTGTCCTTTGGCTTCCAGGGGGCCCCTGAGATTTCATCAAATTCTCAGTGATGTCCAACCCCTTCCTCTAAATGGTAAGACCACTGACATGGAAACTGCTTATCAGACCCCCAGGGAAACATTGCAGTGACAAATGCATGGAACGCGCAGTCAAAAGAGATGTGAAAAGTTCAGAGCTGCAGGCAGAACCTGGCCGTGTGTCACTAGGTGGAGAGAGGGCCGTCCTGTGACTGTTTCCAGTCTCACTGATCACCAGGGCAACTAGATGGTTGTTATTTGCCAATCAGACTCAGAGAAAATAGTACCGATGGTCAGGCCTGGGGAGAGTAGAGGGGCTGCATGTAACCCGCAGTTGTGTTTGCTGTTTAGTTACTAAGCCACGTCTGACTCTTCTCGACCCCACGGGCTGCAGCCCGCCAGGCTCCTCTGTCCTTGGGTTTCCCCAGGCAAGAATCCTGGAGTGGGTTGCCATTTCCTCTTCCAGGGAATCTTCCCAACCCAGGGATCTAACCTGCCTCTCCTGTACTTGGCAGATGGGCTCTTTATCTCTGAGCCACCTGGGAAGCCCCATAAACTACTGACAGGAGTGTAAATTGATACATCTGGGGGATAATTCAGTAATTGTATCAGAAGTTGTAAGCACCTTAAACCTAGCAACCCCACCTTAAGTCAACAAAGAGGTGGACAGGATATTCACCTGGGCCTTGTTCAGAGGTGAAAAAGTAAAATCCACCTCAGTGCTTGACCACAGGGATCGATTAAGTCACGGCCCATCCACACTAGGACATACTATGTGGTGGGTAGGAAGGATGGGCTAGAAACATGGCTACTGCTGGGAAACGGCTCGTGGTATCAGTGGTGTGAAGCTCTGCTGTTTTCAGCAGAATATTAGAGGAGGAACCAGAATTTCACAGCTGACATGCCTCGTTGCTAACCATCGGCTCCTCGGATGGGGCACTCGGGGCATGCGTGGTTTACTCTGTTGGTGAGGAAGGGGTTCACAGCCCCACAGCAAGTAAGTTGGTGGTCAGACTGTGATCCCAGCTTCCTTCAGGCCTTATGCTTAGCTCCCCATGTGCCGGGGATGGGTGTCTGAACCACGCCTCCCGGGAGTGGTGGATGAGACCAGAGACCTCCCACCCCACCTCCAGGGTGTCCTCCGGGAGACCAGTTATCACGGTGGCACACAGTGGGGTCACAGCCCACCTGACGGCAGGGCACAGGGGGTCCGGGGCCGCAAGGGGGAGGGCCTGCCGCCTGGAAGTCCCTCCAGCCCCCACCTCACAGATCCCCGGTGTCTGGGCCTCTCCACCAGCAGTGGGAAGGACGCAGGCGTGTTCTCAGGGAGATGCATCACCCTCAGAGAAATCCTCTCCAGCGTCTGCTCGGAAGCATCTCTCGTGTGTGTGCCTGTGTGCGTCCACGGGGAGGGGCATGCGTACTGTCTCCATCTGCTCATGGAAGACAGCCGTCCAAGTCCTGGGTCTGCTGTTAATGGTTTCTATAAACAGCTCCTTATAAAAAAGAGGCTGTCATCTAAACAGTTCATGTTTCTGAAAGAGCTGATGCATTTTCCAATGAGAACAGTTCTCTTTAACATCAATCCATGAAAAATCAGGGTTTGTGCCTCTGTGGGTAAGTGTCCCCACGGTCTGGGAGAAAACCCTGGTGATGGGGTGGGCGCTGGAGCTGAAGACCTGGCATAGGGCTGCCCCACGGGTCCGCCAGGAGGTGGTGCTGGACTTCCGGGTGTTTGAAGGAGGTAATTGCACGGCCAGTCGGGACCCCCGGCTGGCGTGGAGCTGGTCTGCTCTCCCCCAGGCCCCATTTCGTGGTGGAGTCCTGCAGGTCTCCACCTCCTGCACGGCAGACGAGTGTGAGCTTACTTCAGGTGTGTTCTCTCTCCTCCCTGGGTCTGCGCTCAACTGCCCGCCTCCCAGACAAGCCAGAGGGGGAAGGGGCAGATACCCCCTGTGTTTGGTCTGGAAACGAAGCAGGGGACGGACTCTCTCAACGTTACAACTGCTGAGTCTGGTGGTGACAGGAAGGCAGAGAGATGCTCCACTGGCCCACAGGACGGCTGGCTCCTTCTCCACCTCATAACCACGAAGAGGGCCAACAGCTTCCCAGGAGAGCTGGCCAAGGCGTGTGGACGATGCATTTTAAAAAACTGCAGATGTGGCGCTAGTGGTGAAGAACCTGCCTGCCAAGGCATGAGACACAGGAGACACGGGTTCGATCTTAGGTGGGGAATATCCCCTGGAGAAGGAAATGACAACCCACTCTAGCCTTCTTGTCTGGAGAATCCCATGGACAGAGGAGCCTGGTGGGCTGCCGTCAATGGAGTTGCAAAGAGTCAGACATGAATAAGTGAGCACACATTGTTAAAAAGTAAAATAATTTTGTGATTTGAACACAGACATATGTTAAATGTCAGCATTTATGAAAATGTTAATATCTGTTTAAAAATAAGTTAATGTGCTTTCAACAAGTTACATTCTGATGACAACTCCGTATTCCTGGAGGAGTGGGGTGAGCGTTTTTATAGGACGAGTGCCTCCTGGATACCTCTCTCCTGGTGAGGAATCTGCGCAGCTGGGGGCTCACGCCTCTTCAATAGCTGCATGGGGGCCAGGCCCTAAGGGGGAGCAGTGTCCACTTCTGCGTGACTCTGAGTGAGTGGGGAGGCCTCCGAGAGACGAGACTGCAGGAGCTGAAGTCTCCTGCCAACAGCCAGGCAGAAGCTGAGTCCTCAGGCCTGTGATCGCAAGGCAGTGACTGGCCCTGCTTGAGTCTGGAAACAGCCCCTCCCCACCAGTCACGCCCCCAGAGGGGAAGGGAGCAACACCTCACCTCGGCTCCAGCTGGGGACCCTGAGCTGGGAAGCAGCGGAGCTGGGGGGAGGGATCGGCTGCCCACTCCAGTATTCCTGGGCTTCCCTTGTGGCTCAGCTGGTAAAGAATCTGCTTGCAACGTGGGAGACCTGGGTTCGATCCTTGGGTTGGAAAGATCCCCTGGAGAAGGGAAAGGCTGCCCACTCCAGTATTCTGGCCTGGAGCATTCCATGGACTGTATAATCCATGGGGTCACAAAGAGTCGGACAGGACTGGGTGACTTTCGTTTTCACTTTCCATGACCTGCAAGACAGTGTGTGCGCAGGACTGAGCGACTTTCGCTTTTGCTTTCCGTGACCCACGGGTCAGCGCATGTGCCGAGCTGGGTGAGCTTCGTTTCCTGTCCCCAGGATCCGGCTCTTTGCGAGCCCTCCAGTGGGCCGGCCCTCTGTGCCAGCTTCCCAGGATGACAGAGCCTGGCCTGCATCTCTTCTCCCAGACGTGTTCATCACCATGGCGGGGAGCCCCCCACGCTCCCAGTCTGGGGCAGAGTGCAGAAGCGGCCGGCGCATCCCCAGTGAGCAAGGTTAGGAGGAGTTGAGGTCATGAGAGGGGGGCCCCACAAAGGGATCGGGGTCCTCGTTAGAAGAGAAAGAGACCTAAGAGCTCTCTTGGCTGCATGAGCCCACAGTAGGAAGACGGCTGCCTGCAGGTCAGCAAGGGCCCTCCCCGGACACGGGGTCTGCCTGCACGCTGATCGTGGACTCAGCCTCCCGACTACAAAGAATAAACGTGTGTCCTTCGGGCCACCCAGTCTGTGCCCTGTAGCAGCAGCTGTGCTGACCGAGACGGCAGGTCCCCCGCCTCGCAGCTGCCGTGAGAAAGCCACGGCGCCAGACTTGAGCTCTGGCATCAGGACGCGGGGTGTCCAGGACGCGGTGTCAGGACGTGGGGTGTACAGAACGCTGGGGTGGAGTCAGGATGCAGGGTGTGTGGGACTCAGGGTGTGCAGGACGTGGCGTCCGGACGTGGGGTGCACAGGACCCTGGGGCGGTGTCAGGATGCGGGGTGTGCAGGACGCCGGGCGGCAGAGCCTCCCCCTTCTCTGGTTTCCACCATGTCGGTTGCAAAGAGCGGAGGGTGGGGTTGGCGGCACGGCTGACATCGGGCACCATTTAACACCTCTGTACCCACTGTGGGTGGCGTGTTTGGTCCAGCCAGCTCGTTTACGAGCAGGCCAAGGATGGCTGTGAAGGGCAGGCTGCCCCCGTCCACGCTGCCACTGGGATGGAGGTGCTGCTGAGGGATCCCGAGGAACCTCTGCCAGGAATGAGGGAGCATAAGCCTCATAGCAGGGTGTTAGTCCAGACAAAATGCAGACTTTCAAACAATTATGATCAACAAGGAGCCTGTTACTGCCTCCTCGACACACTACCATCTGCCTTTAACTGGCGTTGCCGTGGTCAGAGACGCCAGGGTCAGCAGCTGGTACCCACAGCTTCCCTCCTCCTGCCTGCCTGACCGACTCTTGCTGGGCCATGGCCTTGACCTCACCCTCATTTGAAAAATGATCACTTAAAATGTTATTTCTTTTCCTTCTCACTGCCTTCCTCACTAAAGAAATACACATAAATTTCCTGCAGTTTGGAAAGTGAGTCACAGTAAGAAAACGGAATCACCTACAGAGCCTGAGACCGGCCTGTCTTGCTTTGTGCCCACTCGGCCTTTTTCTCTGACTTGTGTACGTGTCAAAAGGTGCTCTCGTCGCACGCATTATCTTGTAACTTTTTTCTCCTAATAGCGCATCGCGGACGCACGCAGCAGGATCGCGTGTTCTTCTGCCGCACGGTTTTTACTGGTTGCCTGGAGTCCGTTGCTCTGAGTTGACTGGTTTATCAACTACCTCCTCCCCTGCTGCTGGTCACTGGGACTTTCCAGGGCGTGTTTCCATGCTATAAGTGACCCTGCAGCAAACACCGCCTTGGAGGAATCTCTGAAGACAGCAGATCTTCCTGAGGACGGGCCTCTGGCAGCCATCCGTTCCCCAGAACCTCTCTCCCTCGCTGACTCCCGTGACCCACAGTCTCACCCTCTTGCACCTGTGCCCGAAACCCTCTCTGTTGGCTCCTTGGCCGCTACAGTCCTTCTTACAAAACTGACCTTCAGAACACCATCCCAGCCGTCTCCTTGCATGTTCATCACTGCCTCTGCATGTAAGTCATAAACTGGAATACCAGAGCTAAGCTCGGTGCAGGGTCTCCAGAGTGTAGGGAGGACCCGTGCCCCACACCGTCCAGTGTGTGTGTGTGTGAAGTCTGGCTCTCTGTGGGTTCCTCTGGGCTGGGAGGGGCGACAGAAACACAGGGACTCGGCAGCCAGGAGAGTAGCATGGAGACTCAAGAAGATGGAGAAACAGCCTGCTTGACCTGCAGATTCCAGCCTTCATCAGTCCCTGCTGCGTAAGGCTGAGCCTGCTCCCGGGGATGAAGGGTGTCCCACGCCCTCGGAGGTACAGGGCTGACCGAGGCCACCTGAGAGATGGCATAGAATGATCTCAGGCACGGGGACCTGTGTCTACATGCGTGTTCTGTGCTGAAATGATGTTCCAAGTTTCTAAGGTAAAAGTTTTCCCGAAAGCCGTCGGGCTGAACGCCACGATCCTTCCAGTGAAAATCTCAAACAAGTCTGTGTGATCTCCTGCTAACAAATACTGCAGTCCTTACCTGCTTCTCATTCCTGTAACCATGTTCCAGCGATGGTAACCCAGGAAAGAGCCGAAAAAGAGACACTGAGAGTTCTGCTGCCGAGCAGGATGGGGTAATAAGGGCCACGCGGGACTGAGGCACTGTATGTAGAACGTGTGAGACAGCAGCTTGGAAGACATTTGACGTCAGAGTGCCCACAAAGGACAGTGACGCGTGAGAGGCAGAAAGCAGACAGGCGGGCCGCAGCCCCTCCAGCCCACCGCCCAGAGGCGCTTCCCGGCAGAGGCGAGGGGGAGCAGCCCTGGGGGCCTCCAGTGCCCAGAGGCCGCGCTGGACGCGGGGGCGGGGGACCCAGGCGGCCAGAGTCCAGGGGGCAGAATCCTGGAGAGGAGCTGGCTGTGCACCTAGAGAACGTCAGAGGCTCTTAGAGGGCTGTGCGCCAGGGTCTGCATCTGAGTCAACGCAAACACGAGGAAAGCTCCCGAGGCCCGGAAAAGACCCCAAGGGAAGAAATCGAACAACCCCAGACGCAAAATCACAGAAGACTGCCGATTGTCCCTGTCCTCAGCAGCCAGGGTGGGTCACTTCATAATCCATGGGGCATCTGGTGGGGGCACTCGGGAGGGTTTTGACTCAGTCCTTTGGCAAAATCGGCCCCAGAGAGAGCACTGCTGTTGCCGCCTAATGCATCTTAAAGGGGAGGGTTCAAAGGCTCAAACTGTTCTCAAGTAACATAGCTGCACCCTGAACAAAGAGCAAGACTGTTTATAGGAACACAAAAGTACACGGCACCCAGCAGAACGAACGTGCAATGTCTGCTACTCCACAAGACATTACCTCCAGACAAGGATGTGGGGAAAGACAGCCCACATGGGGAAAAAATGAACAGAAACTGACCCAGAAATGACAGATGATAGAGCCAGTAGAGAAAGTCGTGAAGCAGTTATTATGATCACATTCTTGCTTCATGAACCAGAGCATGGCAAGTAGAGTCGTGGAATGAACATATCTGATTCCAACTCGAGGAGTAAAGGCTACAGAGTTTGAGTTGAAAACAGTGAACTGGATGGGACGTTATACACCAGACATCACTTAATTAAGGGACATTAATGTCTAATTGTGTTAGACAGTGCATTTGTAAACTTGGAGTCACGTAAACAGAAATCACCCAAAAGGTAAAAGAATGTAAAAAGACCAAAAAAGTGAATAAGGCCATGGTAAAAACTCAAATCACCTAATAAACTTATAACTAGAATTCTGGAGAGATGGAAAAGATAAAAAATATTTAAAAAGATGATGGCTAATAATTTTCTGATTTGTTGTAAACTGTGAACTCACAGAATACAAAAACCTTAACAAACACCAAGGATAAGAAACATGAACGACATTTTACTAGGCGTGTCTTAATAAAATTGCTTAGAAGCAGTATTAAATAATAAAAGCAGCCAAAGGCAAAAAATACACACATGTCCAGAGAAACAGACGTAAGAATCACGTAAGAATCACGTAAGAATCACGGGGGACTCCTCGCTGCAGACAACACAAGCCAGAAGGCGGCGGAGCAAAACTCCCGAAGTTCTGCTGCTGGTGCTCCTGTGAAATCCTTCAGTCGTGTCCGGCTCTGTCGTGTCCGGCTCTGTGCGACCCCAGAGATGGCAGCCCACCAGGCTCCCCCGTCTCTGGGATTCTCCAGGCAAGAATGCTGGAGTGGGCTGCCATTTCCTCCTCCAAGGCATGAAAGCGAAAAGGGAAAGTGAAGTCGCTCAGACGTGTCCGACTCTTCACGACCCCATGGACTGCAGTCCACCAGGCTCCTCCATCCATGGGATTTTCCAGGCAAGAGGACTGGAGTGGGATGCCATCGCCTTCTCCCTTTAAGCACTAAGAAAAGAAAACTCTACTAACCTAGAATTCTTGACCACTGAAACTATCTTTCGAAGACTTTGTCAGACACGTGAAAGTGAAAGTGAAAGTGCATCACCAACAGATCTTGCACCGCAAGAAACACTAGAGAAAGCTCTTCAAGCAGAAAGAAAACACTGCCAGATGGAAATATGCATTCACACACAGTACTAGAAATAGTAACTACACGAATACATATAAACACATTTTATTCTTTTCATTTAAATTTTTTAAAAAGATAATTGACTATTTAAAGCAAAAATAAGAATGATATATTGGGGGTTTGCAACATATGCAGAAGCAAAATATATAGAAAGGAAGGCTAAAGGGTAGGAATGAAAGTACACTATAGTGAGGTTTTCATAACCTGAATAAGACTGTCATAAATAAAGATATATATATATATATACATATACTTTTATATATAATAAATCCCAAAGTTGTCACCAAAATAGCAAAACAAAGAGTTGTAGTTAATAATCTAAAGGAGGAAATAAAGTGGAATCATAATAAATACTAAACTCAAAGAAAAAAAGGAAGAACAGATGAGACAAGTAGAAAAAATAGAAGGTATAGACTCAAACTTAATAAAAATAACTGTATTAAGTGAAAATTGTTTAACTGCCTTAGTTAAAAAGCAGAGATTGTTAGAATGAATTTTAAGAAGCAATATCCAACTATAAACTACTTACAAGAAACATAATTTAAATATAAAGACACAAATGCATTGAAAATAACATGGTGGAAACAAATACACCATATTAATACTATTCCATGTAAGCCTGGAGTGAGTGTATTAACTTCAAAGTAGATTTTGGAGGAAAAAACATAGCCAGGGATAAAGGAGTTTATTTCGTAATGTAAAAGGGCTAATTCATCACGAAGATGAGACAGTCCTAAGGTTTATGTACTTAATAACAGAGTTTCGAATACAGAGGGCAAACAAGGATAGAATTGCAAAGGAAAACTTTCTACACACAATACTTAACTCAGGTGAATGATGGACATAGGCGTTAAACTATAACAGAAGAAAATACAGGAAATAATTTTTGTCTTCTTAGGTTAGGTAAACATTTCTTATTGTTGTTGTTCGGCCACTGAGTCCTGTCCGGCTCTTTGTGACCCCATGGACTGTGACACTCCAGGCTTCTCTGTCCTCCAATAAAAATGTTCAGTCGTGTCCGGCTCTTTGCGACCCCATGGACTATACAGTCCATGGAATTCTCCAGGCCAGAATACTGGAGTGGGCAGCCTTTCCCTTCTCCAGGGGCTCTTCCCAACCCAGAGATCAAACCCAGGTCTCCTGAGATTCTTTAGCTGAGTCACAAGAGAAGCCCTGGAATCTCCCAGAGTTTGCTCAAATTCATGTCCATTGAGTCAGTGATGTACCATCTCATCCTCTGTCACCCCCTTCTCCTTTTACCTTCAACCTTTCCCAGCATCAGGGTCTTTTCCAATGAGGTGGCTCTTCGAATCAGGTCACCAAAGTATTGGAGCTTAATTTCCTTTAGGATTGACTGGTTTGATTTTGCAGTCCAAGAGACTCTCAAGAGTCTTCTCCAGCACCACAGTTTGAAAGCATCAATTCTTTGGCACTCAGCCTTCTTTATGGTCCAAATCTCACATCCATACATAACTACTGGAAAAGTCATAGTTCTGACGACATGGACATCTGCCAGCAGAGTGATGTCTCTGCGTTTTAATATGCTGTCCTGGTTTGTCATAGCTTTCCTTCCAAGGAGAAAGTGTCCTTTAGTTTTATGGCTGTAGTCACCATCTGCAGTGATTTTGGCGCCTCCCAAATAAAGTCTGTCACTTTTTCCACTTAGTCCCCTTTTATTTGCCATGAAGTGATGGGACAAGATGTCATGTTCTTCATCACGATTGTGATGATGAACTCTTGGATATGCGCATTTCAAAACTCATCAAGGTGTACATCTCAAATACGGCAAGTGTACCAAAGGCCAGTTATACCTCGGTGAGAAGGAAAATAGTGAGGATTTTACAGAGCCACTTGTTGGCGCATCAGAATATTGATCAGCGCCCAGTTCTTTCTGACGCACAAACCTTCCCCTGTAGTTGGCCTGACTGTCCAGGAGGGAACCCAGCAGCTGCTTTCTCCTGTCACAGCAGCAGAGGGGGTCCTGAGGGCACAGAGGGGGTCCTGAGGGCGCAGAGGGAAGACCAGCTGTTGTAGCAGCTTGGACGCCGCCCCTGTGACCACCCCCGCATGGCAACCCTGAGATCCCCCCACCCACCTGCTCCTGCCACTTTGCAATCAACCAAGAGTGAAGGTCACCTTCACCCCTCAGCTGCAGCATGGGTCACCCTGAAAACAGAAGGGAAAACACGGAAGCCTGTGAGACGACTTAGGTGGAAATTGCTGCCTGTGATTTATGGTTTTAATTAAGAGCTTTTTAAGCTTTAATTAAAAAGGTACATGAGCATTCAGTATTTAAGAAAAATGCCTTTGTGTTTGGGTCAATTGAATAACATAAAATAAAATGAGATACATATTTCTAGTCAGAAGCTTCACATAAGAAATCAGTGTACATAATTAAAAAGTAAATTTAAACTGATTTGGGCATAAAGGCTTTCTAATGGTGGAAGATGGCTGCGGGGAATATTATTTTCCTTATTGCAATATAGCAGGGCATCTGATCCACGCGTTAATAAGGCTGCTTCCCGGGATGGGTGCAGAGGCAGGAATATGAGTGTCTGCCGGAGGGTATAATTGACGCCCAGAGATGGCCCCAGGGGCTGCAGAGAGTCCCTGCCTGGGTTTTCATTCTGTCACACTTTGCTTCCTGTTGTCCTTGGCACCTGTTTGCTTCTCAGACTCGGAAACCACAGTGAACAGCTCTAGGTCAAAAGTTTGCTTAGTAGCACACAAACCTACCATGCAAACGAGCTCAGAGTCAGGAGGAGCGAGAGAAGCCTGAGGAAAATCACTTGTTGGGCCCAAGGTCACACGTGAGGCCGTCAGAGCCGGGAGCTCCAGACTGGAGATGCTGCTGTCTTTGCTCTGGGGGTGGGGGGAGGTCAGGGCACCCCGGTGTTTGGGCTGCAGGCCCACCACAGAAGGAGTGAGAGGCATCAGGGTGGGTGACCCCAAGACATGGGCCTGCGTGCACGCGAGTATTCTGGACCCACAGGCCCATTGCACAATGAGGGGTGAGGGTGTCCTCGCTGTGAGCCCTGCACCTTGGCTCAGGACGGCACTGCAAGGTCACCGCGAGGACTGCAGAGCCGGAGGGGTGCCAGTGTCTGAAGGGCCCTGCCATCCATGGGTGGCTTACCCAGGGGCAGCCCCATGCTGTTTCACAGGCCGGACTTCTGCATGCACAACGTGCTCCTGGGAAGGACCTGGGAAGTTTCCGGAAAGTCTCAGGCTCCTGAGCACCACTGCAATCCCATCAGCAGGGTTCTCATTGGCAGGGTTACCTGGAAGCTCAGTAACGACACTGACCCACATTGGGCCTGGGGCAGCTCACGCAGCAGACTTTCCACTTTTATCCTCAGGATTACTTGCTGTGTCTTTTCTGACCTCCTGGACACTCCCCAGGGGCTGGCGGTGTCCTGTCCATCCCTTTTCCTGACTCCTTGGCATCAGCTCAAGAATCGTACCCCTGCTTGGCTTTGGAGTCTAGCTTTTGACTGGACTGGACTTCCCCCTGGGGCAGACAGTCAGCACCACTGACCCAGCTTGAGCTTGGCTGATCCCCACTTGAAGGAAACATGCATTTAGGAGAATGGACTTTACTGATGAGGGAAGCATTTGCTTCATACTTGGGCAACAAAACGATGTCTCAGACACACTGCTTTCGAAGGACAGGCTTGATTTCTCCAGGTAACAGTCTACTCACCCTCTAGACGGGATGCTCTGCACACCTTTGGAACCTGTCCCTGCCCACCCAGAGTTCCCTGTGTGAGGTTTCAGACGCCTGCTTGCCTTTCCCTGTCAGTTATATTTGTTTCACTTTCTGGTACTCTGTGACTCTAAAGCAACACAAATACCAGAGAGAAAAAGCATCAAAACCTTGCAGGGATTCTATACATCCCTAAGGCCTGTCCAAAATGCTTCCTTTCTAAACTGTGATTTCTGCTTGCTCATCACGTGCAAATCAGGCCTCAGGAGCGGAACAGACGCTATTATGGAGCAAAACACAATTCATTCCAGGAAGGCTGGCTTCCCAATCCAGCACCACAGTTTAAATGGCTGAAGGAGAGTCATAACTTAACTCAGGTAAAGGGTGGCTCCAGCCCCACCTTAAGTTATCCCAGCAGGTGTCTTTTATGCAGGACTCCACTCCCTGAGGATGTGGAGGACATCAGCTCAGCTTGGCAGCATGAAAGGACATGTTGTTCATTGTACTTCTCACCTCCTGGACCACAAATCACACATGAAGACATAAATTGCCAAACATTTACATCGCTGAGCAGCTGGAAAATCGGTTTGTTTTTCAAATCACACTTGTGATAAGTGGTGGAAGATAAACACCAACTGTTGGATTCCTTAAGACAAATATAATGTTTCATAACTAAATGGAAAACATATTACAAAGAACTGACACATCAACTTTCAAAAATTGTCTGTGCTTGGTGCTCTAACATCCCAAACTGCCTGGGTTTTTGTTGTTTAGTCATTAAGTCGTGTCCGACTCTTTATGACCCCATGGCCTGCAGCACGCCAGGCTTCCCTGTCCATCACCGATTCCCAGAGTTTGCTCAGGCTCCTGTCCATTGAATTGGTGATGCCATCCCACCATCTCATCCTCTGTCATCCCCTTCTCCTCCTGCCTTCACCCTTTCCTAAGTTTTCAATTACTAGCAGAAAACCTAGCTCACTTGGACCTGATGAAAACCATGGAACCTTCCTCCTGCCAGGCCCTGGAGCATGCCTGCGCTCTCAGCTTTTGAAAGGGCAGGTCTGCAGAGGGAGGAGGGGGAGGGAGGCAGAGAAGTCTTGGGGCAGCTCCTGGACTTGGGCTTCGGGAAGCTCGGTGCCTGAGGGTGGGGTCTGGGGCTGAGGGTGAATCATCCTTTTGGTCCCCTCTGCCGCTCCTCAGCTCTGCAGCCTTAGCCACAGCGACTCTGGAAAGCCTCAATCTCGTGGTCTCTAAAATGGGAGAAATGTGTTAATGAGCATGGGGGTTTAGCATCAAGGCAGGAAATGTGACCCCACTTCCTTCCTCTTTGGATCTCTAGAAAAGACGTTTTGCAGCTGAGGAGAAACCTGGGGAGCTGCGTCAGTGAGAATTGCGGCATTGCGAGTTCCAAGAGCTGGCCTGCCACAAAAGCACCAAAAAAAAAAAAAAAAAACCCGAAAAACAAAAACAAACAAAAAAGCGAGAGAGATGGAGGAGAAGATGGTTGGAGTCCAGACATTGTCAGAACTCTGGGAAATAGTCAGAGGCTTAGGACAACCACGTGGATGCCGTCTGAACACTGAAACCTTGGTCCGGGTTACAGAAGTGAGCCCAGCCCCCCGGATGGATGCCAGCTGTTCATTCAGACGACTGCTCACTCAGCGTGACTAGGTGCTGCATCTCCGGGAGGACCTCCTTCACTGAACCTTGCCCAGGAGCCTGAGGGATAGCTGGCCTGCTGTTCGAGCCCCAGGATTTTGCTGGCAGGTGTGGTCATTCCTGAGGACAGAGGTCAGGTTGCTGATCCAGGAGGGCGCTGGTGCTGGCAGCTGTCCTGGGACAGGAGAGCCGGGCAGTGGCCTTCAGAGCCGGCGGGCAGCGGGGTGCCCTCCCAGGCTGCTCTGCGTGTGAGCTGGGTCACAGTTCCTGACTCTGACCTTGGTGTGTCCTTGGCTCTCCCAACATGTGAACTGCCTGACATTTGACACTAGGCTCTGTTGGGACTGAAGGATTTGGGCAGGTTCTGTGGATGCAGCCCCGGGCACCCTCCTCTTCCCAGGCACGGCGTGTTGTCGGACAAAGCTGAATCCCTCTCCTTTGCTGGGAGGTTTGACCCCGAGTCGCAGGAGCGTCGGAAGCCGCCCATCTGCTCGTCCTTTAATCACAGCAGCGCTGGAGCCCTGATTGCTAATCAGGAGCGCGATGGAAGTACCGCCGTTGTTAGATTGCCATCAAAGTGCCGCTTTCTGTCTCCAGGAGCAAGCGAGCCCTTGATGTGCCCATGAAACTGTTATTTGTCTGGGACGAGTCACTGAAAACAAACAGGAAACACCACTCCTGAAATGTCACATCTTTTCAAAGGCAGATATGACAGCAGCTTCTCAGTGGGGGAGGCGGGGTGGGGGGGTGGGGTGGGATGTGAGGTGGAGTCTGGGCCCTGGGTGGTCCCAGGGGCCCTGGGTCCCTGGCGTGCCCCCTGCTGGCTCAGGAGGCAGTGCCCGTGGCGCCCGTGCCTGGCGTCGGATGGAGCGGGGGCTGCGAGTCTGCCCGGCCGCCCACTGGCCACGTGGCTGTGGCACTCGCAGACCTCCCGCCCTGGAAGCTGGGGCACAGAACTGCTGACTCTGGAGTCTGGGCAGGAGTGGGGGGTGAGACCCCCAGCCTCTGATGGGCTCGGGATGTATCTGAGCCCCGCCTCCAGGGCCGCCTCTCGCACGGAGCGAGCAGAGCCTCACTCGCTTGTCTCCTCGGGCGGCGCTGGAGAAGGCAGGTCCCTGCTGATCAGCCCCGGGGCTTGGGCTCCTCCTCCTGCCTGACCCACCCGGGATCCAGCTGAGCAAATGCAGAGAGATGCAGGCAGAATGGTACGTGTGTCAGTTACCTGCTGAAATGACAGCTTGTCTGAGCCCAGAGGTCAGATGGCCCACATGGCCCCGGCGGTCCCCACGCAGTGATCCCGCTTCCCCATCAGGGTCCTGACCTCAGGTCCGGGTGGCCCCCACCTGGCAGCCCCTGGTGGGGGCCCTGGCCTGCGTCCGGCATACCCCACTCTCAGCCCCCTCACCTGCAGGGTCCACACACCTGCGTGTCCCCGGCCGCCCTCGCAGGCCCCGGGCCTCGGCTTCCCCTCCAGCTCGCCCCCTGAGCCTGCACACCCGGTGATCATGCCTCAGGGTCTCAGCTGCACGCGGGCAGGGCAGGCGGTCCCCACTCCTTGCATCGGCCTGGGCGGCCCTGGCTCCTGGAAGCTGCCCAACAAACAGCTATTTGGGTGATGCTCTGCCTGCCCTGACTTCCCGCTCTGGGTTTCAGGCTCTGCCGAGGGCCCTGGGCTTGCATCAGCCGTGGTCTAGTTGTCTCTATGAGGCCCCTTCCTCTGTCCCAGCCTCTGCCCTGCACATGACCCACTGCCTGTGGCCAACCCACGCCCTCTGCTGGGCCTGCTCTTCTGCTCCAGGCCTTTGAGGGTTGGGGGAGCCCCTCCCCTCTCCTGGGGGCCAAGCCCAGCGTGCTGGGTGGGTAGGTGGCCTACGGAGGCAGTGCCGGGTGCAGAACCCCAGCTCTGAGGCCACAGGGGGAGCTGCACACATGTCTGCAGCAGGTTTCGATTACTCTCTGCTGCCACCGTGCATTTTTCCTGTGGTCACGGGCGGGCCTGCCTCTGCGTGGGGCCTCCCAGAAGGGTTCCTCGGCCAGGACCAGTGGTCAGGCAGCCGAGGCTTCAGGAGACGGGAAACCTGCGTCCCACGTGTCTGCCCTCTGAGGAGCCCCCAGACCCTCCACGTGGGCCACAGATGCTGCCCTTATATCCAAAGCCTGGGTCCAGACATCCCCTTGCCCTGTCCTATGGGACCGACAAGCATGTTGTCCTGGCAACCAACTGCCCGCTATCCTGGGAAGCCCCACAGAGAGGCAGAGCTCTCCAGAGACGGAGACAGAAACGGGATTAGGACTCAATGGGAAACATGAAAAGAGCTGGCTCCTCTGGTGCTGGCTGCGGATGCAGGTTTCCATGGTAACCGATAGCACTGGGCAGGGAAAGGGGGCCATGGGGCTGGCGGGGCTGGCGGGGGTCTCTGGCGCCCGTCTCCGCTGGCCCGGGGGCTCCGGCGGCTCCCTCTAGGCCGGCGGGGGGGTGGGGGTGGGGGTGCGCTCAGGCCTGGAGGCAGGGCGGGGCTGGCACAAGGATGATGCAATTAGAAAGTGGAGTTTTTCATCTTTAAAAGAGAGGGAAAAAAAATCTAAGCTTTTCCCATACATAAAAGTTTTAAGTGTAGCGACACTTAAAAATTATGTTTTGATTTAGAAATGTACCAGTCCTTTCACTTAGGTGTGGAAACTGTTGCGTCCGTGCTGGAGGAGGCCCAGCCACGCGGCCTGCGGGGCAGGAAGCGCCCCTCTGTGGTCGGGGGCGACGTCACCCTCCGCACGGCTGCTCTTCTCTGCTGCCGCCTGGCGCTCCCTAGCCAGGGCCCGTGCTGGCTGTCGGGTGGCCCATGCGCGCCTTCCCTCTCCCCTCCTCCTCACGCCCCTTCTCCCGCTCTTTTCCTTTATTCATCCTGTTCCTTTCCTATTCTTAGAGGAGAGAGAGATGCCTGGAGAGCTTCTTGCTGGCATCAGGTGTGAGCTTGGGAAGACTGTTCTGGCCCTGGCCTCAGTGCCCGGCCCCCTGGGCAGGCCCCCAGGTGCAGCCCCCCAAGCGTGGGCCCCCAGGTGTGGCATCCCCTGGTGCAGGCTGCCCAGAGGCAGGCCCTGGGCGGTGCTTCCCCACGTCTCCAGGAACTGTCTGGACCTTTGTGTCCTGAGTCCGGTGGGGTACTGGGCTGCTTCCATGGGGCTGGGATGAGCAGCGGGAGGAGGGATTGAAGGGCTCTGGCCGCCGGGGGAGCACCCTTCTCCCCGCCTCCTGTGCTGTGGAGCACTCCTGAGCTGTGGAGCACTGGCCCCGGGGGAGGATGAGCCACAGTGCGCATGGGCTCAGGGGAGATGACCCCTGGAGCAGGTGACTCGAGTTGACCATCCCTGAAAGCGGCTCCTTTCATCACAAAGTTTTTCACTCAAGAATAAACTGCTTCTGGGACCTGAAGACACACACTCTACCCCAGCCCCGTGTGACACACATTCTCTCCCTCGGTCTTTTGGAACTTCTGTTGATGGAGCTCAACCCCCCCTACCGTGACCAAAGGCCTGTTAACTTCGCTAGTGTCTCGGCCTCTTCACCTCCGTGCACCATCTTTTGTGATTTTCTCAGCTCGGTTTTACCAAATCCAGTACTCTTTCTTCAGCTGTATCTGGTTTATGACTCAGCTCCCCTTGCCTTTTTTTCAGTCAATGACTGTTTTTCACATCTAGGTTTTCCACTTGAGACTTTTTCAGACTTCTCTGGCATATTTTCTTTGTTTCATTTGGGCTTGTATTGCGCCTCTGAACATTTTAGAATATACAAGGATAAAAAGCCAAGATGACTTTTTAAAACTAATTTTTATTGGCATATAGTTGCTTTACAATGTTTTCCTAGTTTCTACTCTACAGCAAAGTGAATCTGCTATACATATACACACATCCCCTCGTTTTTGGATTTCCTTCCCATTGGGCCACACAGAAGACTGAGCGGAGGCCCCTGTTTTATACAGTAGGTTCTCATCATCTACTTTTTACATAACCCAAGGTGATTTTGAAAAGTAGAATAGATTTTCTTGCCCTATGAGATACCAAAGCTTATTATGAAGCTACATGAATAGACAGAATGAGAACAAATATATTGACAAACAGACTGATAAAGCAAATTTTATTGCCAAGAAACTGGCTTCTGTTTATAAGAGAACTTGGTATTAGAAAACTGTTGCAAGAAAGAAAGGGATATTTGATAAGTGGGCTGGGAGATTTGTTGCCTCTATGACTAGAGTTTTATTTTACTCAATATAGAAGAAAAATTCGTTAAGCTCTAAATGTGTAAAACAAAACACTAAACTTTTAGTTGGCTGTGAGGTAGGATGTCATAACAGCATCGTGACAGATGATCCAGGGAAGATCAACACGTCCTGCTGCTTTCCTCATGCCCTGCTCCCCTCTGAAGCAAAACAAAATTAAACGAAAGAAAAGGTAAAGAAAAGAAAATCTTTCAAAAGAAACAAAAGGGGTCTTAAATATAGTTGTGTGTGTGCTCAGTTGCTCGGTTGTGTCTGACTCTCTGCAGCCCCATGGACAGTAGCCTGCGAGGCTCCTCTGTCCATGGAATTTTCCAGGCAAGAATACTGGAGCATGTTGCCACTTCCTCCTTCAGGGGGTATTCCCGACCCAAGGATCTAACCTGCATTGCCTGCATTGGCAAGAGGATTCTTTACCACTAGCGCCACCTGGGAAGCCCCAAAACATAGTAATTGTACAGTCACAAAACAGGGAAGGATGTTTGCAATGTATATAGCTGACACACAGTTGAGACCAAAAGAGGTAATGAACTTTCACAAACTGATGAGGAAAATACAGGTAACTGAGTAGATAATTGAGCAAGGATGCAAACGGAAAATTTAGAGCAGATGAAACCAGAAAAGACATTGAATAAGAACAAAGATGTTCCATCCCACTTGCAATTAAAAAATGCCAATTAAAACCACAGCAGAGGGGGCTCTGTCTCCCCCAGGGAGAATGGAGCCCTGGGGAATTGCTCTTTTCCTGTAATCAGCCAGGAAACCTAACAAAGACTGAAGCACCTGTCTCCAGATGTTGGCTGGCAGGTAATGCAGGACCCTGATTGGTGAGTCTCCTAGATGCAGGGCAGAACAGAGCATCTGGGGAGACCCGCTTAGTCTCATTAGGTTGAGGATAGGGGTTGGAAAAGACAGAGGGAACTGGACATAGTTGTCAGAGTGCTGGAGAGGAAGGACATGTGAGGGAAGGAGAGCCCAAAGCTGTGGACACAGCCCCCAGAGGCTTTGCCTGCGTCCTGATCTGCTTCTTCTTGGACCAAGTCCTCAAGGCTGGAGAAGGAGCAGACAGCAGCTGCTGCAGTGGACACAGCCGGGATGCGGAGACCTTGTGATACCTGGGCTCTGGCGCCCCACGCTGATTCTAAAACTTCTGCTGGGGGACTTACCTGCTGGTCCAGTGGCTAAGCCCAAGCTCCCAATGCAGGGGGCCTGGGTGTGATCCCTGGTTTGGGATCTGGATCCCACGTGCCCCAACTAAGACCCAGCACAGCAGAATAACTAAATAGTAAAAAATAAATAAAGCTTACATGGGGCTGTAAGGGATCTCGAAGAGCCAAAGCAATTTTGGAGAAGGACAAATTTGAAGAGTTACAACAGCTGAAAGAAAAACACACTATTGAGCTTGAGTAATCGGTGCACCATGGTATTAGCATAAGAATAGACACACATAAGTAGAACGGGACAGAGCGTCCAGAAATAGAACCACACATGTCTGCTAAATGACTTTTGACCAAGGTGTCAGGGTAATTCAATTGGAAAAGAATATTCTTTTCAACAAATGTTTTTTTGAAAAATTGAATATCTGTATAAAAAATGTAATCTCAATGCTTACCTTATACCAGGCACAACATTTAACACAAAATGGATCATCAACTTAAAACTTCTTAAAGTTTTCATATTTTAATATAAAATTGAAGTTTTAGTTTTAAAATAGGAAAAGTATTTGTGACTTTGGGGTTAGGCAGAGATTTCTGATATGAAAAGCATAACCAGAAATGCAAAAGAAATTGGTAAATTGGACTTCATCAAAATGAAAAAATTGCTATTCAAAATATTTCAGTAAGAACAAGGAAAAGGCATGCCATATACCAGGAGGAAATATTCCAAAACATGTGTCTGATAAAAATGTCTGCATCTATAAAGACCTCTTACATCCCAATAATTAAAATAGAAACTTTGCCAACAAAGGTCTATCTAGTCAAAGCTTTGGTTTTTCCAGTAGTCATGTACGGATGTGAGAGTTGGACTATAAAGAAAGCTGAGTGCTGAAGAACTGATGCTTTTGAATGCAGTGTTGGAGAAGACTCTTGAGAGTCCCTTGGACTGCAAGGAGATCCAACCAGTTCATCCTGAAGGAGATCAGTCCTGGGTGTTCATTGGAAGGACTGATGCTGAAGCTGAAACTCCAATACTTTGGCCACCTCATGTGAAGAGCTGACTCATTTGAAAAGACTCAGATGCTAGGAATGATTGAGGGCAGGAGGAGAAGGGGATGACAGAGGATGAGATGGTGGGATGGCATCATGGACTCAATGGACATGAGTTTGAGTAAATTCCAGCAGTTGGTGATGGACAGGGAGGCCTGGCATGCTGCAGTCCATGGGGTTGCTAAGATCAGACAGGACTGAGCAACTGAACTGAACTGAACTGACAACAATTGGGCAAAATATACTGGAGAAGATATCTACATATGAATGGCCAATAAGCATGTAAAAATGTTCATCTTCATTGGTAATTAGGGAAGCATAAATTAATGCAAATTTTCAATTAACACAAATGAGTGATACCACTCCCCATCCACTTAAATGGATAAACAAACAGAAACAAGTGAGTCGGCCTGTACACCAGCTTTACAGCAGGACCGGACCGCCAAGGGGAGGGGCCATCCCAAAGGACTCTTGAACGCAGCATTTGGACTTTGCACCCTCCAGACAGAGATAAAGGAACTATAAACAAATCTACAGTGGTATTTGTGAGCAATTCTCGGAGTACTGAATGTGTTTTATGGAACTGAACAAATAAATAACTACATTGTTGTGATGGTATGAGGTTCCTTATTGTTGGAGAAATAGAAATGGGGCTGCTGGAATTAACCCAGTGGACTTGGACTTGAACTGGAAGAGCTGGTGTGAATTCATGTGACAGATGATCTACAGATAGGAGTAGAGACAGATGCAGTCTGTGTGTGTGTGTGTGCAGTTCTCCACCAGAAGGAGCTAGGAAAACTATTTCTGGAGAATTCTTTCAACTAGACCTGGGCCGGGCAAGAATAAGATGGTCCTGGAATATCTTTCTGAGACAGAAAGCGAGAATACGCTCAGAGCAATGGGACATGTCAGACAGACACAGGGGTCAGCAAAAGGACAGAAGAGGCGCCTCAGAGGGACTCCTAGTGGGCAAACATGGAGCGGTCTGAATGTCAAAATAAGTGACCACAATAGGTGGTGACTTACAGAAAAGGTAAGAATCCATGAAATTGCACTGATCACACACAGACACAAGGAGAAGAGAAAGTTCTCTTCCTTCCCATAGAATCCCACTAGTAGCTAAGGTAGAAGAGTGATGGAGTTAGAAAGTCATAATTAATCAACCACCACATTAGTAATTGCTTCAAGCAAATGTCGCCAATGGGTGCTTCAACTCCTGGGTAAGAGTTGGAAGAGAAAGCAGAATTTGCACTGTCTCCCCACAGAGTATCTGTAAGTACATGGGAAGGATAAAAACTTTCCAGCGGAGAAAATTGGCAGACAGCACGTTTACCAAGCGATCAAAAGTCACACGGCCAGCAAAGGGGCAACTTGACGGGCCTCCGATGTGATGTGATTACTGAGGACAGGTGTCACTTTTGTAGCTTTCCTGGCAAAAACACATTACCTGAATCTAACCATGAAGAAACAGTACACAACCCCAAATCAAGTGGGGATCATCTTACAAAAGAAATGCTCTGTGCTTTTCAAAATATCGAGATAAAGTTTGGGATTAACATACACACACTGTCACATGTAAAATAGTTAAACAACAAAGACCCTGTGCAGCCTAGGGAATATACTCAATGGTCTGTAATAACCTACAAGGGAAATTAATCTGAAAAAGAATATATACGTATAAGTGTAACTGAATCACTTTGTTGTACATCTGAAACTAACACAACATTGTAAACCAACTGTATTTTAATTCAAAAAGCAAGGGTGTGAAGAACAAAGAAAAACTAAAGAGGATGAAAAGACACGTGTGACATAGGATTGCATTCTAGACATTTTTCTTTTTCTACAAACGTTAGTGTGACCTTTGGCAAAATTATACTGTGCTAATGTCCTGCTTTTGATAATTGTCCTATGGTTATATAAAATGATGTCTTTTGATTTAACAAAATAATTACTGAAGTATTAGATCCCCATCCTAAGTTGCTTAGTCATGTCCAACACTGTGTGACCCCATGGACTGTAGCCCACCAGCTCCTCTCTCTATGGGATTGCTCCAGGCAAGAATACTGGAGTGGGTTGCCATGCCCTCCTCCAGGGGCTCTTCCCGACCCGGGGATCAAACCCAAGTCTCTTGTGTCTCCTGCATTGCAGGTGGGCCTTTATCACTACTGCCATCTGGGGAGCCCATCTATGGGTACCAGAGTATTATTCAAAAACTTATTATGAAATGATTCAGAAAAAATACTTGTGACAAGAGAAAGAATGAGGAAGCCAAGATGACAAAATTCAACAGCTTTTGAAATCTGAATGAAGATGAACATGAATTGTATTGACTTTTTTTTGTTTGTATTGATTTGTTGACTTTGTCTGAAATTTTTTTCAAATAAAATGTAAATAAAATGCAAAAATTGGTAGCAGCTTAAAATATACTGCGATTTTCCTATTCATGATTTTGAAAAATGAGAGAAATGTGGCAATATCAGAGGGAGCCTCGTTCCTGTTGTTGAAGGGGGTGTGGCCTCCGGGCGGAGATGCCCCCCGTGACCTGCCGGTTCAGTTCTAACAACTGCTGGAGAGCCTCGAGAGCAGACACAAATGGACCCGGGCGCTGCACCTCTCCTGTCGCCAAGAACCCGTCACGAGACCAACCACGTAGAAGGGTGCCTCGACCTTGCTATGGTCACATCGTGGACGAGCGCGTCTGCAGGTAAAGTGAAGCGTTCCGAGTTGGTGAACCAAGATGCCATGTTCTCCAGAACAGCACCGAACAGATTCTGAACGCTCTACACATTATGAAACACGGGGTTTAAGAAAAAAAAACCAAGCTACTCTATGGCTTATGAACACACACTACCTATTATAAAACTATGCCATATAGGTCAGGAATGATGTTAATTTCACCGTAGTTATTTCTGAGAATGGAAGGTGAGTATGCAGACAGCTTCAAATATGCAGATAATATTTCATTTCATGATAAATGACCTGAACATAGTATGACAGAATGTTAAGGTCTATTTATCTGGGTGATGAAGATGTATGTGTGTGTTGAGTTAGCCTCTGTTTTTTTCTTTTTCAGTATCTTTGGAGTGTTTCCTTATAAAGCAAAGTAAGCCAGAGGTGGGTTCACTTTGACTCTGCCCCTCTCCCAGCCGGTCTGGGTCCCGAGCCCATCCCCAGGCACCCTCTGCTCTGAGCTGGGGTCAGTGGGTGGGGAGCAGGGGCAAGGATGACGGTGGGTGACCGAGGGGGCTCTGGGACACAGGACTCTCAGTGCTGGCCCAGAAGAGTCCTGGAAATGTGGACGAGCTGGTCATCTCTGGCAGAGGCGGGGAACCGTTCCCACGCCCTTCCCCAGGGTCCAGCCCCACCAGGCAGCTCCCCACGTGTTCCTTCTTCATCAGACTGGGGAGCAAAGCTGTCCCCTGTGACCAACGCAGGTCCCCCCATCCCAGAACCCCCCACCCCCGCCCACTCCATTAACCCCCAGGCTCCCCAGCTCGGGGGTGATGCCTCCTCCCAGCCTCCTGCTGGGACCTGGGCTCTTCTCCTCTCAGGCCTCCCAGCTGCCTGTGTGCTCACGCCGCCTCACTGTGCACTCCATGTGGCCTCCGGGTTTCAGGATTTGTCTGCACGTAGCAGGGCTTCCACAGGCTGCTGGGGACTGAAGAAGGCTCCTCGCCTCTCGGCCAGGCCATCAGTCTCCTCCCGTGGTGGGTGGGGCCCTCCTCACCCTGGCCCCCACCTCTATGCACTTAGATAGGGTCTCCCCTGCAAGCACACCCCTCAAAGGGCAATGCCCGCCCTTCCCCAAGCAGCAGAGGGGAAGCAGGGCTCAGGGTCCAGGAGCACCTGGATCCATCAGATGCAGTTTTCTTCCTGACTTTCAGAGACTCCTGATCAACTCTGATGAGCTGAGGGGTTTCTGGGTGTCACAGCTCCCCAGAGTTTGGGGTGAAGGCTTCGCTACCTGCTGTCAAGAGCCACGACCTTTCACAGGACACATGCTGACCCGGCGCTTCGGCTACTCTGCTGCAAAGAACAGCTACGCCAGCTTGAGCACTTTTATGAAAACTTCTCACTGGGGTGCAGTAAATACTTCTATTCTGAGCCTCTCATTTGTCTGAGAGCAGCTTATGTTCATTTATGACCCAGGGAGCTCATATTTCAACTTTATCAGGTTTAATAGGCTGTAAACTAAGAACACCAAATCTAATGCAACATAAAATTGTAGAAACGAGCCAAACAGGTGCATAATTGGCATCCGAATGGCTCTGAACTATCAACTTTTGTACAGAACAACATATTTTGGTTATTTCTAGGTGGGGTTAGCCACAGGTAATACAGTTGGTTTTGCTCAAAAGGCATCTACTTAATAGTGTCATTTCTTTAATTAGGAGAGGCAGCTAGAAACCCATTTTCACATAATGAAATACAGGAGGTTCAAACTAAATTTTACTAAAACACATGGCGATTTCTTAAGTTTAGCCTGAGAAAGGCCTGTAAGAAATAAAGAAGGATGCGATTTGGTAATGGAATTGTAAGAGTAATTTTAGGATATAAATTTTGTTTTTCGAAGTCATGATTTTGAGAGACAAGCTGTTGATAATCTCCTTATATAAATATATGCATAAACATGCAATTACCTGCTATTACAATCCTATTAAAATGTGCCAGGCTTTCCATTTAGCCGGCATTCAATCTTAATAGAATTGAAAACTTAGAGAACGGCTCATAAATTTACTCCTGGGAGGAGCAGAAACTTTCTTGACTCGCATGGCTGTGGTGGGTGCCCGCAGCCCGCTCGCCCCCCGGAAGGCAGCCCTTCCTCGCCCGCCCCCTCCACCCGTCCATCCGGGCTCCCCGCCTGCCCTTCCCCAGTGCCCTCTGGGGGACACTCCCTGGAATGTTCTGGCTTGTTCCTGTTCTGTCTTCCCCTGCCCGCTCTCGCTGAGCCCTGCAGAGCCGTGGCGGTCACTGTGTCCCTGCCCAGCCCGCACGCTGCCTGGAGAGCCTCCTGGCCTCCCGCACCATCGCTTCTGCCAGAGCCGTGGCCCCTTCCACGCCGCTGCTGCCCGCTCACGCACCTGTCGCTGCCCCATCGCCTCCGTGTGCTGACACCCGCACCCAACACCTAGTCCACGCCCCCGCTGCCTCCCTCCCGAATCCACCAGTCCCAGCGGCCTCAGCAGGGTCACAGTCCACCACTGCATACCTTGGCCTCTTGTTTCTGGAAACTTCCATTTCCCATGATGTAACTTCCCCCCATAGTAGTCAGGGTTCTCCGAAAACAAACAAACAAAACAACAGAACCAAAGGGTGTGGGTCTGTATGTGTGCATGCGTGCTGAGTCGCTTCAGTCGTGTCCGACTCTGTGAGACCCCATGGACTGTAGTCCGCGGGATTCTCCAGGCAAGAATACTGGAGTGGGTTACCGTGCCCTCCTCCAGGGGATCTTCCTGACCCAGGGATCGAACCACATCTCATGCCTCCTGCATTGGCAGATGGTTCTTTACCACTAGTGCCCTCTGGGAAGCCCCATGTGTGTGCCTATGTTCTGTTTTTTAGTGAACTAGTGGACAATCATGATACACATGTGGAGGGTCCCTTTACAACCACGAGGCTACAAAACTAAATTCAACTCAGCAAGGTTGTAAGAGAAAAAACAGCTAGCGAATGAAGGTTTTAAAAGACTAGCTTTTCTAAGTCCTTGTTCTCTAACGGAGAGCATGCTCTGCGTGTGGCCCAGTGGTGTTCCACCCTCTGTGACCCTGTGGGCCGTAGCCCGCCAGGCTGCTCTGTCTGCGGGCTTTCCCAGGTGAGATGCTGGAGTGGGCTGCCATTTCCTTCTCCAGGGGATCTTCCCGACCCAGGGATCAAACCTGCGTCTCTTGCGTCTCCTGCAGTGGCAGGTGGGTTCTTTTCCACTGGGGCCACTTGGGAACCCCTAAAGGAAAGCAGAGGAAATATCATTGCCGTTAGACACAGATGATTTCAAAGCTGAAAAATTAAGCAAAATGAAGAGGCACATGTTGTTTTGGTAAATGAAGGTTAACCGTTGTTGGCATTGTCTGAGCTTAGGTTCCTGAAAACCAAACCCAGAGATAAGGGTCTAGACACCATCCTGTGAAATGTGAGGATGTGGGAGAGGAGACGGGGTGGGAATGCCTGTATAGGATGTGTGTTAGGGATCTCCAGGGAGACAGCCAGAGGGTGTCTGTTTATCTAGCTGGCCATCTCTCTCTACCTGTCTACCTATCTACCATCTACCTATAATCTATCTGTATTTATCTATCAATATCCATCATCTCTGTCTCCCATCAGTCTGTCTTTCTGTCTATCTACCTGTTTACCTATCTAAAGAGACCTATTGAAGAAACTGAGATTTTTTTATGGAGGCTGCAAGCCTTACCGTCAGCTCTCTGCAAGCTGAGACCCCACAGAGCTGGCGGCATCGCTCTGAGACAGGGAAGCCGACGAGTGAGTCTCAGTCTGAGGGGGAGACGGCTGTCCCAGCTCACACGGGCTGAGAGTGTGAACTCCCGCTTGCTTCCTCCAAAATTAAATAAGAAAATGCCTGTGAAGCACTTGAGTAACACATGGAATCTCAAAAGTTTACTATTAGAATATGATAATGATGGCAGCTGTTATTGTTCGATATTCTAAACCTTTAATCACATGATCAGAAACTATTCCTTCAAGTCTCACTGAACTAAATAAATGACTGTAGTAGTCCACAAAAAGGCAGTTAAAATAAAAAAAGCCAATCATGCTTTCAGACTATGAAACACCAAAAGGAAACACCACAGAAGTTGAAAAAACTATGATTTTCAAAGTGAGGTTTGAATGCTGTTAATTAATTAAACAAATCCAGTATTTTTGGAGACTTAAAAACACATTTTATTTCAGGAAAAGGAAAGAAGACAAAATTGGAGATGAGGGAGAAGGTGTGATGACAGAGTTTGAGCAGGTTTTTCTTTTTTAGGAAACATGAGTGTTATGCAGAGGGAAATGATATTAAATTTAAAAAGTGTGGAGCTTTTGTGAAGATCATTTCCCCCCAAAGTCTAATAAAAAATCAGAGAACTTGAAAAACTGACTATTGATAAAATTGATTGTAAAAATTTATTGCATAATCACTCTAAAAATGTGCCAGATTGTAAACAAGGAAATTATTTTGAAATCTCAGGGAGCTGATTATTCACATTGTATGATCTGTCCCAAGTTCAGAAAGAGACAGAAAACTCACCCATTTATTAAGAGATGTGTGCACTTATGAAATAAATTTTTTTAAAAAATATAGTAAACAGATCAGAGTGGATGTCAAATCCTAAATTAACAAGCATAGCATAACAAAACAACCCATAACAGTGTGTTAAAAGACTATCTCATCAAAACTTAACACATTTTATCCTATAGTACATATTTGCATTTAAATTAGAAAACTTAAAAAAAATAGCATCTCAATGGTGTAAACAAGCAGCTATATATAAGAAAGTGAATAATTGCTAAAAAGGTCCTTGATAAAGTCAGACTCCAAAAGTCTTGGTATATACTTCCTCACCATGCTAAAAATCATATTGATCTAATCACCTCACACCTCAGCAGTGACATACTGCAGGGCTTCCCACCCAAAACAGGAAAGGAAGATTATGTTGTTCTTGGTGGTCTGGGAATTCCAGCCAGTGCAAAAGGCTAAAGAGTGAGAGACTAAGTGTTGGAAAGGAAAATGCAATTAAAAGATGCTTGCTCCTTGGAGGAAAAGCTATGACAAACCTAGACAGCATATTCAAAAGCAGAGACATTACTTTACCGAGGTCCATCTAGTCAAAGCTATGGTTTTTCCAGTAGTCATATATGAATGTGAGAGTTGGACTATAAAGAAAGCTAGGTGCTGCAGAAAGAAAGCTGAACGCTGAAGAATTTATGCTTTTGAACTGTGGTGTTAGAGAAGACTCGTGAGAGTCCCTTGCACAGCAAAGAGGTCAAACCAGTCAATCCTAAAGGAAATCAACCCTGAATATTCACTGGAAGGAATAATGCTGAAGTTGAAGCTCCAATACTTTGGCCACCTGATGTAAAGAACCGACTCATTGGAAAAGACCCTGATGCTGGGAGAGATTGCAGGCAGGAGGAGAAGGCAGGAGGAGGGGCGACAGAGGATGAGATGGTTAGATAGAATCACTGAGTCAATGGATATGAATTTGAGCAAACTCCGGGAGTCAGTGGAGGACAGAGGAGCCTGAGACACTGCGGTTCCCAGGGTCATAAAGAGTTGAATATAGTTTAGTGATGAAGCAACAACAAAGGAAAATCTAATGTCAAACTATTTGCAGATGATCTAGTTTCTTCCAAACCCCCCAAGGGATTCACTTGAAAAATGTTTAGAAGATATTTAAATTGTAATACTGTGGCATAATAAAAGTATTTGAATTAATAACTTCTTTGCATCCCAGGCATTGCCAGTTAGAAACACAATGGAGAAACTCTTACACTTGAGAATAGTGGAAAAATACAATGTCCACAAGAATGAGAAAGTATGGGTGCTGAAGTAAAGCTTTCATCTCTTAACTATGCAAGTAGGACTGGACTAGATGGGCTAGTGGAGATTTGCTGGGCTCTTAAACTGGAAAACCAGGAAAAATGTGTAAGAATGATGTGTATATGCCATTCTGTGCCAAATCCAAGTTCCAGAGAGGTGAAAAAATAAAAACAATTAATCTAGGGTGTAATACATTAATATGGCTGAGATACTTATTCAAAAGAAGGGAGATAGGAAGAACTATGATCAAGCAGAGGTCAAAACACTTTGTGTGCAATTAATAAAAATAGCATAAATCATGCAAATACAGTTTCACATACATACACATGATGTTGGGATATGGCAACATTTTTGTCAAATGGATCTTGATATCACATGCGTTCGTGCATGCTAAGTTGCTTCAGTTGTGTCTTGCTCTGTGTGATGCTGTGGATCATGCCCACCAGGCTCCTCTGTCTAAGGGGTTCTCCAGGCAAGAATACTGGAGTGGATTGCAGTGCCTGCCTTCCTTCAGGGGATCTTCCCAACTCAGGGATCGAATCTATGTCTCCTAGGTCTCCTGCCCTGGCAAGCAGGTTCTTTACCACTAGCACCACCTGGGAAGCCCCTTTGATGTCATACTATACACTAAAGTAGATTTCTAATAAACTCTGCAGTTAAATGTAAAAATAGTTAAAAAAATAAGAAATTATAGGTAATATTGTGTTTGTCTCCAAGTAGGGTAGCGTTTAAGATGAGAAGGAAGAAAAGTGCTCTTAAAATAAGAAATGATGGGAGAGTAGCAACCAAAACCAGAAAATATTCAGACTCTACAATTTCCAGTGAAGACTCGAAGCCTGAGTCTTCTCATCTGTAAAGTGAGATCACAATAGCACCCACTCTATGTGCAAGATGGAATAATACCACTTGAACATAGACCAAGATAAGTCAATGATGTCTACTATAAACTCTGAATCAATTACCTAAACAGCACAGCAAATAGTGATAGCCAATATGCCAGCTGGGAAGAAAAGATAAATAAGTAAAAAAGTGCTAAACGTTCAACATCTATTCATAATGAAAAGCCTCAGCAAACAAGGAATAGATCTACAAAATCTGACAAATTACACCCCACTTTATGGGATGAATGCACTCCACCTCAGAACATCTACCCTGAGGATGATGGGTCAGAGGATCAGAGGATGAGATGGTTGGATTGGCATCACTGACTCAGTGGCATGAGTTTGAGCAAGCCCCAGTAGTTGGTGATGGACAGGGAGGCCTGGCATGCTGCAGTCCATTAGGTCACAAAGAGTCAGGCATGACTGAGTGACTGAACTGAACTGCATTATTGTCTGTTATTCTAATAGTCCTAATCAAAACTTCCAGGCTTTTTTTGTTTGTTTAAACTGATGACTTTATTTAAAAATTTACATGGAAACTTTAAGTAGCTAGAATAATAAAACAATCTTGAAAAAGGATAAATTTAGAGAACTAATTGACTTAAAACTTATTTTGAAGCTAAGAGGGGGGTCACAAAGGGGCAGGAGTGAGCTTTCGGGGCAATGGCTTTTGTTTATTATTGTGACTGCAATAATGGTTTCGTGGATGTGTGCCTATGTTGAAAAACGTGAAAGTGAAAGTCGTCAGTCCTGTCCGACTCTTTGCAATCCCATGACTTATACAGTCCATGAAATTCTCCAGGCCAGAGTACTGGACTGGGTAGCCTTTCCCTTCTTCAGCAGATCTTCCCAACCCAGGGATCGAACCCAGGTCTCCCACATTGCTGGCAGATTCTTTACCAGCTGAGCCACAAGGGAAGCCCAAGAATACTGGAGTGGGTAGCCTATCCCTTCTCCAGCGGATCTTCCCAACCCAGGAATCAAACTGGGGGTCTCCTGCATTGCAGGCAGATTCTCTACCACGTTAAAACTTATTAAGTTGTATACTTTAATACGTGCAGTTTATTGTACTTCAGTCAATCATGTCTCAATAAAGCTATCAAAAATGACTAAACTAAAAAGTCCTTTGCTATGATTTTTCTGTTAGAATGATGTTCATTGATCTTGCATCTTATTTGGTAGTGAAGCCACAAGGCATCACTTTTTAAAAATCAGTCTCTCTCTCTCTCTCACACGCGCATGTTATATAAATGGTATAACATAACATTTTACAACAAGGCTGCCCTTTTGGTAACCACAAGCAAAAACCTACAATAGATAAAACAAAAGATAAAAGAGAAGGGAAGCCTAGTATAGCGCTGCGGAAAATCACCAGTTTGCAAGGAAAGGCAGTGAAATAAGAAGAGAGAGACAGGGTGACTGCAAACCAGCCAGAAGGCAGTGGATCAGACGGCTGTGCTGAGTCTTTAGCTGTCAGCTATTGCTTTAAATGGGAGTGGATTCAGCTCTCCAGTCTTTTGGCATAGAGTGACTGAGTGGATGGAAAATCAAGACCTCCTTGTATGCTGCGGGAGGCTCACTTCAGCTGTAGGGAGATCCATAGGCTTGACATGGAGGGATGGACAAAGACACCCTATTAAAATGAAAACTGAAAGAGAACAGGGGTTGTGAATCTTGTGTCAGACAAAATGGAATTTCAGTCAAAAACTGTAACAAGGGACAAAAATGGTCATTATACAGTGATAAAGGTACAAACTCCTCAAAAGGTATAACAATTTTAAGTATGTAGGTACTCGATATCACAGTACCAAAGTATATTAAGCAAATACTAACAGATCCGAAGGGAGAAACAGATAGCAATGTAATAATAGTAGGGACCTCAGTATCCCATTTTCAACAAAGGATTGATCATCTAGGCAGAAAGTCAATAAGAACAGAGTGGACCGTATCTTAGACCCAATGGACTAACGGACGTATACAGAATACTCCACTCCACAGTGGCGGAACACACATTCTTCTCAAGTGAACACAGAACACTCCCTGAGATAGATCATAGATTAGGTCACAAAACAAGCCTTAGCAAGTGCAAGGAGACTGAAATTATACCCTTTCCAATCATAAAAATATCTTGAGAGAAACAAAAATGGAAACACAACATACCAAAACTTATGGAATGCAGCAAAAACAGTTCTAAGGGAGAAGTTTATGATGATAAATGCCTAACATTAGGAACAAAGAAAGACCACAAATACATCCTAACTTCACACCTTGAGAAACTGGGGGAAAAAAGAACAAACCAAACCCAAGGTTGTTAGAGAGGAGAAATAAACCTCAGAGCAGAAATGAATGAAATAGAAACGCTCCCTTGGACTGTAGCCTGCCAGGCTCTTCTGTCCATGCAGTTCTCCAGGCAGGGATACTGGAGTGGGCTGCCATTTCCTTCTCCGGGAGGTCTTCCTGATGGAGGGATTGAACCAGGGTCTCCTGCATTGCAGGCAGATTCTTTACCATCTGAGCCACTTGGGAAGCCCAGGAGAACAATAGGAAAGATAGACAAAATTAAGGGCTGTCTTTTAAAAAAAGATAGAATTTACACCTTTAGATACATTAAGAGAAAAAGAGAAGACCCAAGTAAAATCAGAAATGAGAGAGAAAGCATTACAACGGATCAAAGAAAAACAAAACTCAAGGAGGCTGTGAACAATTATATAAACGCGGATGCCCTATTCTTGACGACTCTGTGAAACAGATGCTCATGGAATGTCACATCCGTTCACTCATTGACTCTGCCGAGTCCCCACAGACGCTGGCTGCTCGGCTGCCCTTCCTGGCTCCTCAGCACCCACAGCTGTGACCGGGGGCCGGCGTGGAATTGTGTCCTCCCCATCTTGTGCCTGGATTCTCTGTGGTTCTGATCTGGGTGGGGATGGTGGGACGCCAGAAGCCTCCTGCCCCGCAGGTGAAGAGGGTGACTCTGGAAGGCTTTTGATGGGGGATGAGTGGACCCTCTTCAACCCCAAGGCCAAATCCTACTGCTCACTTCTGGTGGGCAAAGACCAGAACTGCTTTCTCGTTGAAACTGGCTGTGAAGTTAGAACTTACCATATTTATGCAGAACTGAGTTAACTAGACATCTGATGATTTCTAGGGCATAGCAGAGAAGTCTGTTATAATGAGATTTTACTGTACCTCATTTAAGGAAATACAGAACAGCCATTCAAAGGGCTATTCTCAGCACTCATAGAGCACAGTGTCCCCCCAGCTCTGCAGCAAGAAGGAGAAAATGAGTTATACACCATCCAACTGCAACCACAAGGTAATTAACCAATATGCTGGCTGTTGAATATTATTGCATTCAAAGCAAGAGCCACATTCTAAGGCTTCAGGAGACAACCAGCATGCTGCTTTGACATTTATTGATTTACATTTTTACAAGTCACATCAACGACCGCATAGAATTTAGCTTAAGAGATGCTTTCTGTTCCCACAGTTCATATTCTGGAATTGTGCCTTGTTTACATAAGAAGTTACATTTGATTCTTATTTGCATATCTCATTGACAAACTGCTATTTTGAACAACGGTGGCAAAGTTAGACAGACATTGGCGGGCCCAGTGTATTCTGAATAGGTGCTGACTGTGAGCTCCAGCTCTTGGTAACACTGGTTCAAACATTCACTCATACCTAAGTGTCCAGAGGACGAGATGGCTGGATGGTATCACTGACTCAATGCACATGAATTTGAGCAAACTCCGGGAGCTGGTGATGGGCAGGGACCCCTGGCGCACTGCAGTCCATGGGGTTGCAAAGAGTCGAACACAACTTAGTGATTGAGCAACAGCAACAAAGTGTCCCCAGGAGCAGTAAGCATGTTTGACAAAATGTCTGGAATTCCTAATGCACATTCTTGGATGGGAACGGGGCAGCTGAACATGGTACCGAGTGCCGCTCACCTGTGGGGCGGCAAACAATCCTGCGAGGGTGTTCCTACAACCCGACCTCCCCCTTGTTTTTTGTGTTTTATTTCTTGGTGACCTGAGAAGCACTTTCTAGACACATAGGTCAACCCAGGAGGCAAGGAGGCCCTGGTCTTGATCCCGGTCCTCACCCTCAGGGCTGAGGTCTCTGGAGGCCAGGCCCAGGCTACCACATGGGGGGGCTCCTGGAACATGTTGCTGGGCTGAGGTCAGACAAACTGGAAGAAGCAGCGGATGGCTCATGGAGGCTCTGCAGCTGCCCTCGGAGAGGATCCGGGGTCAGGCTGCTTCTCCATCTTCTCGGCAGGGGGAAAGAAAGCTCTCTCCTCTCTCCCTGTGTCCCTTGCACCTTGGGGGGCTCTCCCGCAGGGCCCCAGCAAGTGAGGTTCCACCCAAGGAGGCCCTGAGCTGGCAGTGCCCCAGGCTGCGGCACCTCGTGCGGGGAAAGGATGGGCGGGTCACCCTGCTTCTCCCCGTGTTTGCTCCAGCACAGGGCACCCCACACGTGATGCATGAGCGGGACCCCCTGCACAGTCCTGGCCTGAGCGGCGGCCCTGCCCTGCCTACGGCAACCAGTCCCAAACCCCTGGGCACTCGCAGCCACCCTGCAGTGGGCAGGGCAGAGCAGGACAGGGACTCAGATGACAGCATCCTGTCAGATGCAAAACGTGGAGGGGACCAGACCAGCCTCACGCCACGCTGGAGCGCCTGCTTGTCTGCGCTGCTGGTCTCATCTGTCCTGTCGGAGAACCTTCCGGTGTGAGAAGAGTGAGGTCTTGCAGTCAGGCGGGCCTGGCTGTGCGTCAGTTGAGGTCTCTGATGTGCTGAACCGCGTCTTGGGGGCTCTCAGAGTTTGTGCTGACTTGGGGCTCCGGGCTCTTCCTTTGTGGCCCCAGGAATGCAATGATCCTGGACTGCAGGAAGCTCTCCCAGCCCCTGTCCCCCTCGGCGCCTTGGACGCTGCATCGCCCTCCCCCTCTCTCTCTGCACACACCTCGGCGGCAGGTGTGGTCCTGCTCCGCTTCACTGCTCCGGGCAGGGCCTGCGCGTCTCTGCAGGAAGGAGGAGGGATGGGGTCCCCGAGCCTCCCGGGACTGAGCGCTCTGACTGCGCCCCATCCTCCGTCTCTCTGGTCTCTGGTCCTCCCTTCAGCTCCTCTGAGTCCCGCACAGCGTTGAGAGCCCGCGGGCCTCTGCCCACCTGAGTCACCATGAGGAAGCATCACCTGGGACTTCGCCCCCAATATCCCCGCCTGCTCCCCTCTGCCTTCAGAGCCTGAAAAATCAGGTAGCCCATGAAACTCTGTCTTGGAAAACCTAATAACCAGCTATTTTTATAAATGACTAGGCTTGGCAGGAAACAAGGTTGAACTTTCTGGTTGATAAATCCCGATTTTGATTGGTGTGAATTCTTCCCTTTGGTATTCGGAATAGGAATTGAGGTTCAGGAAAATAAAACCTTTCTTTGTGCAAAAGCTGCTGGTGGTGTTTAACTGCAGCCAGAAGCCTCTCAATCTCATGCAAAGCCAGGAGGATTCCAAGGCAGCCCTGCCCTAATGACATTCCCCAGAGCCTCTGTCCTTCTCAGGGACGCTGTGAGGAGAGCAGTCCCTGGCCCAGGTTGTGATGCGGCGCCTGGAGCAGGTCAGCCTGGCCGTCCAGCCTGAGGTCCTGCTGTGGGCCCCGAGTTGACCCACGTGGGCTGCTGATGGGCGGGACCCCCGGGCTCGTCAAACGCTGCCCTCTGTCTGTCTTGGGCCTTTCTGTCAGTTTGGGGTCAGGCTGGGCCATCTCGCCCCTCTCGCTCAAGCCGATTGCCTCTCGCCCTGCGTCAGCGGGCTGCGTCTTCCCCGCCTCCCTGCACGTGGCCTCTGGGCCCTTCCCTGTCTCCTTCGGGGAGGGGCTGGCCTCCCCCCTCCCATAGCTCTGAGGCCGCGCTCTGCCCTGCAGACCCTCCCTCCCCCATGCAAGCTTCAGGAGAGCTGCTCCGTGAGACTCAGACCCCGGGAGCTCCCGCCTGAACGTGGAATTGCTCTCAGGCGGCCGGGCCCCTGGGTGCCGAGCAGCTGAGTGCAGCAGCGTGGGACGGTCCAGCAAGTCAAACCCACGCTCTTCGGAGGCCAGCTTTTTTTCCTCAGCCGCCTGAGAAAAGTTTGTCCTTCAGCATGGCCTCGGCCCCAGATGGTCGGACCTGGAGGCCTGGGCGGGGGACACAGCCGTGTGCTGGCTCTGCGGAAGCGAGGGGTCAGGCCGGGGCTGCCCCACCGTCATGGCATGCCCTGCTGGCCAACGCCTACCATGCCTAGCAGTCCCCGCCCTGTTGGCAGCCCCCTGTGTCCCTCCCCTGCTGGCTGCCCCCGCGGGCCCCTCTCCCTGCCAGGCCAAGGGCGCTTGCTCTCGAGGTTGCCTCGTCCGGCAGAAGCAACCACCGCTCCCTCTGGCCTGGGACGCTCTGTTCAAGCAGCTGTGCGTTGAACTGTCACTATCCATGTGTCTGTCCCCCAGGCTCTGTCCGTCCAGGATGAAGACTTACTATCCTGTTGGTGCCAGAGCAGAACCCTGCACTGAGAAGAAGAGGCCCCTGTCCAAGTGGAGTGAGTCCCTCTGACCCGAGGGGCCCACAAAGGGCAGGGGGAGGTGGGCTGTCGGAGCACCTCAAAGGACGAACAGCAGCCTCTGCAAGCCCCTGTGAACCCGATGGGAGCCCCCCACCGCCTGCCTGGGGCGCTCACGCCCCCCTTGGGGCCCGTGTCACAGGCTGTGCCTCATGGGTCCACAGGTGGAAACGATGGTCTCTCAGCCAAGTTCCAGGAGCCCAGCATTCCAGTGTCTTCTGGAGACCTGGGACTGCTCCCCAGCCCCCTCTCTGCAGGGCCCCGGTGGGCCTCCGTCCCAGCGGCCCTGATGAGAGTGACCGGTTCTGAGAAGCTGCCCTGTGACAGGTTCAGAGGTGAGCCCTTCGCAGACGCCGTCTGCGTACCCCCTTCACTGTGCCCTGGGGGATGCACTCGCATCTGCGTTTTCATTTCGGAAGACTGCCATTCGCGCATGTAGGGTCTAGGCGGCCCCTCCGGGCACCTGTCTTTATCTCTGGAGGGACCCCTGAAGTGGAGGGAGGTCTTGGGCTGGTGGGGCGGGGGAGGGGAGCTGGGGTGGCCAGGTGGCCAGGAGAGCCCCCCCCTGAGCTGTGGCTCTGTGAGTGGGGCCCCATCTCCCCCCACACCTCTCAGCTCCGACACAGCTCTCCTGCCCTTCCAGACGCCCTCCTGCCCGTCCCCTCTAGGACCCCAAGCCCCTAGCCCCCTCCCGCCTTCCTTCCCGCTGCACAGCTGCCCCGACAGGACTCGGTTTGGTTGGTGTTCCCGGCAGGACGTGGGCAGAACCCGAAGCCTGGACGTCCGGGGACCTGGTCCCGGGCCCCACGCATGGGTCAGGGCTGGGGGCGTGCGCCCTGTGGCGCCTCCCTGCCGCCAGCCCCGCTGCGGCCGGTCACGCACTGGAGACGCGGCTTCCCACACTCTCTGCCCTTCCCGCTACGGAGACAGCCTGGCTGTCTGGCCACGTCTCCATCAGAGGGGACCCCCCTGCCCGACAGTCTCTCCCACTCCACTCACCCACCTTCTGGAACAGCTTCTTAAACCTTTTATTTACTTATTTTTAACCAGCCTTGTTTAATGCCTTAAGAGACTCCAGTTATTCATTGAGATGCAAAAATTGTTGCTGGATTTTTTTTTTTAATCCAGTACTTATCACAGCAGAAGGTAAGGCTGTTTGTGGATCTTCATAAAGGCTCATAGGCCAGGAGGCTTTCGCAAACAAGAGGCCTTGGTGACCTGGCCCTGGTTTCTCCCCGTGGCACGTGTGTCCCTCGGGGGATGTGAAGTCAGTGTTCAAACTTCCTGTCGCTGGTTCTCACTGTCTTTGTCTTAAGCATGTCCCAGCGCAGGGTCACTAGAGGTCGGCACCCCATGAGCTAAAAGGGGGCAAGGTGGTGGATCTTTGGACCTGCCGGGCTGGGTCTGCCCTCGACGCTGGGAGTTGGGGGTGAGCCCCACAGGCAGGTTTGGGGAAGCTTCAGAGAGATCCTGGGGTACAAATCAGGAAGAAAAGGAGAGGGGATCCCTTTCCCTCCTGCAGCATCTGAGGGGGTGGCTTTAATCTCTGTTGTCAGCAGCAGTTTTGGCAACAACTTCTCCCAATTCTGACTATATGAATATACATTTGGGGGAGCTCAGGGATTAGATTAAACACTGACAAAAGAGCAAACACCTCCCCATGGGGCTCCTCCAGGGCTGCCCTGTTCCTTTTAGTCCACTGCCAGCCCACCCTGATAATTTTGGATCCCTTGTATGCAGGGAGAGGTGAGACGGCTCCTCCTGGCCCTACAGGGGGTGGTGGGAGGCCCCGATGCCACAGCCCCGGAGTCCCTCCTCCTCTGCAGGGCCCCCGGCCCACGGCCCCCGCCCCACCCATCCCGAAGGTGCACGGTGGAGCTTTCCTGTCATCCTTATTCTGGGTCACGGGGGTAGGCGTGGAGAAGACAGGCTGCAGAATTCTTCCTGGTGAGATCAGAACCCCAGATAGCATGACCAGGAGTGCTTTCCCCCTGAGACTTAACATGAGCACAGAAATCGCTTCCCGGGCATACTGGAGGACTGGTGCTCCTCATTATTGTGTTATTTTGCCCTGGGGACACTGATCCAGGCTGGCCCCCTTCCTCCCAGGGCCCCAAGGGTGGACGTAGGTCCCTTTGACATCTCCGCCCTTGTCTCTCTGGCCGGTGACTTTCACAGTCGGGGTTGTCCCTCGAAAGACAAGGCAGTGGCCGAGGGGGCAGGGCAGAATGCAGGGGACAGATGGACTTTCCCCGTGTCCTCAACTCTGTATGACCCCAAGGTCTCTCAGCATCAAGGATGCAGCTGACCAGGAGGAATAAAGACCAGCTGGAGAAGGAGTCTCAGCATTTTGGTGATTTTCCCAAAGATTTGCAGAGACAAAGATTAAAACAGTACAGAGAGCAAAGTACTTACAACAGCGCAAAGGTAAATTCCAGGGAGCAAGTGCTAAAGCTCCTTTAACAAGCAGAATTCTGTGTGAGCCTTTCAGCACTAAGCCTGTGGATTACGTTTTGTAGGATCCAGATTCACAAATATTTTCCTGATGGAGGGAAGGCCATTATGTCTCCAAGATGGAGATATTCCAATGTGGGCTTTCATGGTCTACTGAAAGCCAGATCTAACAAGACCTTTAATCATGTCTTAACATTAAAAATGAATCCTCTAGCTTGGTCCCCACGACCCCAGCATTACTGGAGCTTCAGGGGCTTCTCTCTGGCCAAGAACAGAGAGGTTGAGTCAGAGGAGCTTTCAGCTCGCCTGCATGTTATTGGATTAGCTTAGTTGCTTTTGGCTCCCAAAAGACCACCCTCGGTGCTATTTTGATCTCAAAACACCAGAATTTGTTTGAGTCCAATCTCCCTGTCTGTGTGAGTCGATGAAAATATTATGTCTGCCTTTTCCCCCTTTCCAGCTGTCCTCTCTCTTCCAATCATGTGTTTCTCCCCAGGGAGTGCTGCTCCCCAGGGAGGCAGTGGTCATCACAGAGGGGCCTGTGTGGGGCCTTAGGCATGTCACACTGCGGCCCCATCCCCTGCTCCCTCCCAGGAGCAGCCATCCCTGCCCCAGCCTCGAGTCACCGGAATCCTGGCATATCCTCTGTGCAAACCTGGCCACTGCAAGTGTCCTGTCCTCAACAAGCCGGGTGTGACACCGACAAGCACCAGAGGAGCACCATTTCACTCAAAGAATTGCAGCTTTGGCTCTGACTCGTCTGGTGGTTGGCCTTGCTGGCATGTAACTCAGAACTTCCTCTGTCTGAAGTGTTGGTGAGTGTGTGTGCATGTGTTTGTGTGTGTGTGGGGGAGGCGGGTGGTGTTTGCTGAACATATTTAAAGGCAAGTGCATTAGCTGCTTCCCTGTTGGCCTCAGGATAACTGTCGGGGCAAACAGGCCTGGAAGGAAAGGCCAGAAGGAGGTGGTTTGGACAGATTCCAAGGAATCTAGGAGGCCACAGGCATTCCCAGTGCATGGCATATGCCTGAAAGATGTCAGAAGGCCCTGTGCCCTCTCTGCTGCTGACCTCTGAGCTCTGGGCAAGTGGACATGAGGCTAGACAAGAGCGACTGGTTGACTGCTAAACATCTGAGGTTCACCCAGCACACATCAGAGCCTCCTGCAAAGGCTGGGAAAGGAGGATGTTCTGGTGATGATGGTGGTGGTGGTGGTGGTGGTGGTGGTGATGGTGGTGGTGATGATGGTGGTGATGGTGGTGATGGTGATGATGGTGGTGATGGTGATGGTGGTGATGGTGATGGTGATGGTGGTGATGGT